>LOJH01077466.1:5057-15378 GCA_001685095.1 Ellobius talpinus
CTCTTTTCACAAACCCAAAGACTTCTTGTGATTTCCAGGGAGCCGAATTAAAGGATCCACCTTAAACAGGTCAGATACATACTCCTCAATTCCCTGGTCCTAATTTTTTTTTCTTAATTTAACTTTGTTCTTTGTTCTGCCAATACCTTATTCAGGTATAAGAGACACCAGACATTTCCATGCCACAAACACTGGACAGGAGCAAAGTGTTCAGCTATGCCAGGATGTGGCCAGCACCCAGCCTTCTCAGGTACCCCCCAAGACAACACCCACAAATAACCCGAAGTAGTCTTAAGAATCCACCGCCCCATTTCCGTCCACCCTTGGTGTCTAATCTCCCACTTTTTATTATAAAAAAGAGCTGGGAATGTTAAGATTGTTCGTCACTTTAAGAGACAAGCCACACCCACTTCCCTGCAGCCCCGCCCCTCCTCTCACCATCTTGACTCTCTCTGTTTGGTGTCTGCTCCCTCCTTCTTCTCTCTCTCTGTCTCTCTCCCTCTTCCTCTTCTCTCTCTTCCCTTTCTCTCTCTCTCTCTCTCTCTCCTCTCTTCCCCCCTTCTTCCCTTTTTCCTTCCCATTCCATAACTCAACTAATAAATATCCATTCTATTCTGTACGATGTGTCTGTGCCTCCTACCCGCCACCTCCGCCACCTGCTCACACCACTGTGCCTCATCACTAGGCCCTGCCTGGGGCTGGGGGCTCTCAGGACCTGCTGCCCAGCCCCCGCTGATCCGCAGCAAAAATCATAACACCAACCATTATCAACTGCGACTCTGGCCATCGATAAATTTGAATGGAGTCCAGAATCTCAGTAGTTTACCCTGAGGCAATGCCTGGCTGCAGGAGGAACCACAAACTGAGATTATCTGACCCCCACCAAGAACAGACCATTCAAAGGAAATGCCTGGCATTCCAAGCCCTGTAGATAGGAACACCTGCCAGCAAACATTCTCCAGGACATCCTAGACAAATGTTAGCCAATCAGGGGTCTTAAAAACTCAGAAAGCCCTCACCCCCACCTTTACTACTATAAAACCCGATTCTAATTGAGCTTGGGGCTCTCCAGTTATTCCAATATGTTGGATATGTGGAGAGACTGAATTTGCAAACTTAATTAAAATAAAGGCTCTTTGCTTTTACATATTGTACTCCATTTTCTTGTTGGTTTTTGTGGGGACTTCACAGATTTGGCCATAACAACTTCCTCAAACACTACGGATCTCTTCAGACTCATTAGCTGCAAGTTCCCTGTTTGTTGAATCTGAATCTGTGCACTCCTATGAATCCACATAGGAATAACTTAGACCCTCTACTTATATGTTGGCAGTTTTGTAACTTGGACAACTTGCAGAACTCCTAACACTGGGTGCAGGGGCTGTACCTAATGCTTTGGCTGACTTTTTGGGACGCTGTCTCATACTTGGTTGCTTTGCCTAATCTTAATGCAACAGCAGCTACTTAGTCCTACTGCAACTTTATATGGAAGATTTTGCTGACATCTGTGGGAGGCCTACCACTCACTGAGCAGAAACTGAGGAACAGTGGATTGGGTGGAGAGAATGAAAGGTGAGGAGGCAGCAGAAACTGCTGTCAAGTTGTAGAATAAATACATAAATTTAACTAGTAAAAACCAAAAACAATAACAAAAGACTCATTACCTTATAACTTTATGACTTTCATAAAGTTAATGAAACAGATTTTTTCTTATTTTTAATATGAAGAGAACTATCAAGATTTTTATAATAAATTAACTAATTTAATTTTTCTGATTATTGTATTTATTTGCATTTTTAAATGACATATTAAATTTCTCACATTGTTGTTTTCTCTCTATCATCTTTCTCCCTTTTCTTCGTTTTCATGTTTATCTTTTGTATTAAATTTTTGACTCGAAGAATTGTTGGTTACTAAGAGTTGAGAGAATTTGTTCTAACAGCAGCAGCACATACTGTAATGAATTTGGGCCTTGATGGGGATTTGAAGGATTTTTTTCAAGAGTTGTACTCATTAAAATCTAATTAGAATGTATATGAATGAAATATTGTATGGAAATTTGTTTTCCTGGAAAGTAGCTCCAGAGAAGAATCAACAAAGCTAAAAAAGTTAGAATATATTAAAATTGTGAGTGTGTGTCTGTGTGTGTATGTGTGTATGTGTATGAATGTGTGTAATATTTTTTCAAGCCATATTCCCTAAGATTTCTTTTTTTCCTTTGTTGTCTTGCAGTTTAGTACAAGCATGAGGTCTAATTATTTGTAAAGTTGTCAAAACCTCTTACCAATTTGTGGTTTTAGTTATTTTTTCCTTCAAATTAAAACCATTGCTATTTGAAAAATTGTACAAACCAACATAATTCAGAGGAAAAATTAATTTAGTTAATGAAAATACAGATTTAAAAGGTTATTTGAATATATTTGATAATATTTTAAGCAATATATTATTTGGATGTTTAATCTGACTAAATTATTAAAGGGAAAAACATATGCTTGCATAAAACTATATTATTTGTCCACATAATAATTTTAAGAATGTAAACATATTGTCAGTATTATGTTATACACTGTAAATTGAACCTCTTATGAAACTGTTATTTTTTTTCTTTTTTATTTAAAACAGTTTCTAAATTTAAATATATTTTGATCATTTTTGTCCCTTCCCCTAAGTCTTATCAGGTCTTCTCCCTGGTCTGTACCCATACAACTTTAATTCGTTCTCAAAAAGCAAACAAAAACCAACTACAATGAAACCCCCCCAACACCAACCCCCCAAAATTAAAATGAAACAAATAGCCCCCCCAAAAAAATAAAGCAAAGCAAACAAGAAAACAAACAAATAAACAAACAAAAAACCCCACAAACCTGTAACCAAATAAAAACACACCAAAAATGTTGTGGAGTCATTTGTATGTTTGTCAATAAATGATGAACATGAAACCTCCTTCAGGCTGGTTGATAGACCCAGTTTCACTATATTGGAGAAAACTGATTTTCCCTCTCCCAGTAAGTATAAATGAGTTCAGTTGCTAACCTTTGCCACCGTGGCGAGATTTTCATTCATTTGTGTATTTTAAAAATAACAAAATAAATCATAATAAGTTAGATAAATCTATCACATCACAGTTAGACAAGACAAGCCATCAAAAGGCAAAGAGACCAAGAAAAGGCACAAGTGTCCAAGAAAAGGCACAAGTGTCAGATATGCACTTGGAATCCTATAAAAACTCCAAATGGAGAGCAGTATTATGTACTCAGGGCACCTGATGTAGACCTGTGCATGGTGCATCTGTCTCTGTAAATTCATTTGTGCTTTGCTCATTTTTTTTTATAGGGTCTAGCTTTCTCAGTGTTCTCCATCTCCTCTCATTCTTAGACTCTTTCTGCCTCCTCATTTTCTTTATTGTAGATAAGGGCAAGGGAGAGTCCATATTTGGATTCATAGTCTGAGTTGATGAGGATGACTGACCATGTCTCTTCTTCTTCATGTGACAGTCCTTAGCTGACCAGCTCAATATCTTTCCATCACATACTTAATTCCCCAGGTTTCCAGAGAAACTAGCTGGCTGTTTCCAATCTCACCATTGAGGGGGCAGCTACTGGGAGATGAGGGACATCATTAAAAATCTCTTTACAAATATAGAAAGCAAATGGAACAAAAACAAAGAACTATCTAGGAGGCTTTCCAAGGAAATGATTGGCTATGCAAAAAGGGCAACATCATTAGAATGACTTACTGCAGAGATGATCAACCTTGCAGAAGAAAGAAGGAACCTAAAGAGAAACAAAAAGGCAATCCACATGGAATAAAACACAACAACTATCTGTGCAGTAAGATCAAAAGCAGAGTGAAGAATGATTGAGAGCTGTATATACAAGGTATATGCAAAGAGCTCAAAGAGGCTAGACTCTATAATAAAATTCATCTTGTCTACAAAGCTATCAGATAACTGCCAGATATGCTCCTCAAATTCAGGTGATTAAAGGTGGGCAAGGTCATTTATTAACAGAACCAGGTGAAGTAAAGCAAAGATGGAGACAGTACTTTGATAACCTATACAATGACTGTAATGATGCCAATATAGACTAGAAGGAGAAGCACTTTAGCAGCCATTCAAACAGTAGAGTTGAGGAAATATTAAATATTGACAGGAGCAAGATAAATGAAGCTATCAAGACAGCAAAAGGCTTGAAGGCCCCAGGAGTGAATGACATCATGGTGNGACTCCCATGGAATGGAAGCACTCAGTCATAATTCCCATACACAAGAAGAGGAACAAGCTGGACTGCTCAGATTACAGGGCCATTAATTTGTTATGCTAAAGCAGCAAGATCTCCTCCTCCATTATCCTGCAAAGAATCAAAGGCAGAAGATAGAAAATTCTAGCAGAAGCCCAGTGCAGATTCAGAGCTAACAGGAGCACAGTTGATCAGATCTTTATTTTGACACAACTGGAAGAAAAACACAAAGAATTTGGAAAAGATTTATGTACCTGTTACCTCAACTTTAGCAAGGCATTTGATAGAATTTGGAGGAGGGGACTTTGGAGTACAATGAGGTTCTACTGATACCCAGAGAAAATCATACTACTAGAAAATGCCTCTAAAGATACCTTTGCAGCAGTCAAAGTCTGTAGTGAATTAAGTAATTAGTTTAAGACAATCATAGTATTTTTACAGGGATTCATCTTCTCATCACCACTCCATAATATATTCCTGAAATTAATAAAAACCAACAGCCCTGGAGGATGAGATTGGTAGCAAATAGGTGGTATGCGTATCAATAACTTGTATTTTGCCAATGATACAGCACTACTTACCGAAAGTCCAAATGAGTTGCAGGCCATGGTAAATAGAGTGCTGGAAGTAAATGAAAATCTTGTTATGAAAGCAGGCATTGAGAAGACTGAGATACAACACATCGGAAGGGCACTGATGGTTTTAACATTGTAATAAAGAATCAAAACCTCAAGCAAACAGTCAACTTTGTCTATCTGGGAGGAAACTTGGTTTCCAAGGAGGGAACTATATCAGATGTCAAGAGTTAGATAGCCATAGTGAAGACTGTATTTCAGACACTAGGAAAGGTTTGGTCAGCAAGAGACATAACAACAAGAAAATTAGAAATTGAGGCACTTTACAAAATTCCAATATGAAACACTTGACTTGAGCTGCCTTCTTTAGAACTCTGAAACCAGGACAATGAAAGGCTCCTCAGAACAGCGGCTGAATCTGTTTGAAATCTCATGTCTCAGAAGGACTCTAGGAATTACACAAAAAGATAGACTGGGCAGTGACGACATTAAAAAAACTTCTCCATCTACAGAAGGAAGTAAACTACAGGATATGGCAATGGCACTTGAAATACTTTGGCCGTGTTATGAGAATGAATGACAGCAGATACCCTAAGATAGCACTGTTTGTAGATGTACTTGAGAAAAGGCAAAGCAAGGCCCAAACAATGCTGGATATTCAGCATAAAGGAAGCCTCTGGAACCTTGGGTACGACAATAACACCAAGATCTAGGTCTGCCAAGGATATGCACAGAACAACTGCTGTAAATGGACTGCCCATGCTTGCTTAAGCATTGTTGAGACATAAATGAATGCATGAGATGAGGGCATGAGTTGTGTCACTGTGTATTCTAAATCTATAATGCCAACCTCCAGAGTTTTGTTAAAACATTGTTATATTTAGATTATGTAGCATGAAATGGTTTGGTTTTATAAATCTAAGAGCTTTAAAATCTATAACATGATAAATTGTGTATATATTTTCCAATAAATACCTAGAGTTTTATATATAATTTTACCTCTACTGAACAAAACATCTATTTCAATTAGATGCAATTTCCAAAGTTAAAATAAACTTCATATATTACATGTCAAAACCACAGAAACTTTGTGATATCAAGACTCTGATAACTACATAAATGATTCACTGTTTATTTTAATAAAATTTGACAAAGAGAATTCTCTGTTTTTCTTTGAAGTCTTACTCTAAACAAAGAATAAAAAGATGGATATATACATTTGTATGCGCATGTTTATATATGCATATATACTTATAAATAATTAATAGAGACAAATATTCAGAATCATAAACCAATGATGTTTTAAATGATATTTATAGCTTTCTTCTCAAATACGTTAAAAACTACCTTGGAAAGAAGATTCTAAAAATGTATATTATTTTTGTGCAATTATTTATATATACTTATAAAACTTCAATACCACAATTATAAATATTACAGTTCAGTTTTTTATTTTATGATAGTAAAACTAGCTGACTTTATGTACTGAATACAAACTGATGTTTATTTTTGGCAAAAAGTTAAAGCTATGTAAAACAAGTGTGATAATCTGATTTGTTTAATTTTTCTTTTTCCCAGTGGCTTCTTAAACACTTACTTATAGTTGATTATTGTTCAAGAATCAGAATTATTTTCATTTTATCATTCCAAATAATGCCGTCAGGATTTATACTCTGCCATGAATCCCTAAAGTCATAAATTTTTCAATATTTATTGTTATTTAATCTTTATCTTTTCAAAAATTAACATTATAATTATGTACATATGATCCTACAACCTAATGTATATTGTATGACTTCTATGAGAAAATCATTAATTATTCAATTTTGTATATAATTGCATGAATTCAATATACAGTAAGAATATTATGCAAAAATAAAATCTGAATGAAATTTGACTCTATTACCATATTGTTTGTTAACTGTAGGAATACTGATACCTTTATTCTAATATTACTTATATCAATGAAGGATTTATATTTTATTAGAATAAAAGTTATATAAATTTATCATTGATCATTTCTTCACTTTTTAGGTACAAGATTCTATATATTATTTTGGTCTTTACATTAATTATATTGTGGATGTTTTTAGTGTGAATATACATACTTCCCCAAAAATTGAATGACTAGAAAATTTCTTAACCTTCATAACAAAAATTCTACAAAGCCATCAATGCTGTATTTATTTTTATGTTGGTTGGTGGTGCATGTATTTGTTCTTACATATGTGCTATGTCATATTTTAAAAATCAATGTACTCATTGAGCAAATTAGCTCTCTTCTTTGACCATATAAGTTCTGGCGATATAATTTGGGTCATCAGGCTTGGCAGCAAGAACCCTTACTTGTTGAGCTCAGGATGTCACTAGCCCAAGATCTTGTGAATAAGTACTGTGGCAGAAGTTTAATAAAGATACCTGTGTTCCATTCCCTGTTGAGGCAAGAAGTTCATTTTGAGATTGTGGATCTGTCCCTATGGCTAAGACAGTTGGAATGATGGAATGTCTCGTTCCTTGCAGCCATTATCTTGGTCACCTCTGTGCTGACATTCTTCTCTCCTTTTGTAAACAGTATCTAGCCTTCCAGGATTTCTATTTAAATTTGTTTAAATAATAGCTGGTGTTCCTAAGGTAATAATAATGGAAAGTTTTAATGTTTCTTAAAATGTAGATTGAGAAGTAATCTCTGCATTGCTCTATTGGTTAAGAGTAAATGATAGGACTGATTCAGAGTTAATGGAAGATAATGACTTCTAAGCTGGTGGCCACAGTGGAATCTTCCTTTGGAGAAGGGTTCATAAGATCAAGATAACAATGATAGCAATGGCTGTTTTCAAAAGAAATAGCCATTTAGAATGTGTGTGTGTTATTTAATTGATATTTCTCATCTGAAAAAGGTTAGTACAATTGATTTCTATAATATGGTTATGAAGAATTGTGAGTTGTTCAGCAAATAGGAAGTATAGATTTCTAGTATGTTTTTGCTTTGAGTGTTTTGGCATCTTTAAGCTGATTTCTTAAGAAACCTGATAAATATCATAGTCAATAATAACTAGAATCATTCATGCTTTAATTTTTAACAAGTAAAGAATAATATGAAATTGTCAAAATATTTTATATTTCTGCTAATTTAGTAATAGTGGTTTCTCTGATTTTAAAATTTTTAAAAATTTATGTATAATGTCACTGAAACATGTTTCAATTAAACCTACATTAGAAAGATAAACACCTTAGCAGAAACAGGATAATTTTTCTCTCTAAATGCTTTCAATATTGGAAAACATAATCCTACGGTACTTCAACTTTGTGTACTCAATGTTAGTAACAACTTGTGATTATTTGTAATAGTAGAGGGGCACTATATTAGAATGTGATAGAGATTATTTCGGTAATTTTGGTCAGTAAAAGCCTGTACACTTGTACATATCATCATTGTACTTCTTTCATATTTATTATCAATAACAAGGTGGACTCTTGGACTTTCTAATTTTAGGTTATCTTATAATATACGGGTTTATATTTTTATAAAACTTTTAAATTTATATTATTTTCCACAAATCATTTTGCTTTAAAATACACTAAAGTTTTGGATGCAGAAATGGTTAAGAGTTTATATGATGGTCCAACTGCTCAAGATTAGAGTTGGGTTTCCATAAACTAGATCAAGGCATTTAAGGTTCCCATAAGTTACATCTTCCTTGCAAGCAAGATGGCTCAATGGGTTAAGGTGATTGCCAAACTTTTTGATGATCTGAGTTTGATTGTGGGAACCCACATGACTATAGAAGGAGAGAACCAGCTCTACATTTTTTTCCTCCTGAATACACATACACAAACTTATATATACATTGGATTTGGCAGCAATCATTTACAAATTATTCCAGTGCTGGTCAGGGAGAATTCTCTCTAGATGTCTCTGAATATCTGTCTACTTAGTACAGTAATTCCCAGGTTCAGTTAGATAGTCTGTCTCAAAAAGGTGATAAATTACACTATAGAAGTCATTATGACATTGACTTCTGGCCTCCATGTATGTGCTCATAAACCAGCATACTCCATATATATCAAGCACACATATATGTGACAAGGAAACAAAGAATAAACAAACTAAGTAATAATGTATTGATTGGTGTAGATAATTTCATTTTAGTACATTTAAGGCATCTGTGCTGAAAGTTTTCCAATTGAAATATTGAGAAGTCAACACATTTTTCTCAATTTCTAAGTTACAAAATTATTTTGCCTACAATAGCTCAAATGAGTACATGAAAATGACAGACATCTAGCCGTGCATCTTAGTAATTAGTTAAGTGCTTGTCATGTACCATTAAGGAACACATTGATCCTTATACCACTTGAGGAAGCAGATAATTGAATTTGATTTAACCCAAATAAATGCTCCCTAAACAAAATTATTCATTAATACTTTCAATTAATTTGTGTTTAAAATATTTATTTTTAAGTTTTTACATAGCTGAATGACTGTGATTCTTTTTTTAAGTATGTAGTTCTTTTGCTGGCTTTAACAAGTCTTTTTCATGTCTGGCACAGCAGGCTGAAAGTCAGATAGCAACTGAATTACACCACACAAAACAGAGCCCCAGATGTCAGGACTGATTCAATGCTAAAGCGACAGAACTATTTACAAGCAGGTTGAAGATCTAGAAGAGACACTGGAAGTTTTCTCCATTAACTGAATAAATCTTGTCTCTAAATTGTGTTATTCTGTTGCTATCAGTTCAGAATGAAGGCAGACATGCCCAGTAGCCTAGCTGGAAGCAAAGGCAAAGTCCCACTCATTCTTTTTCCTTTATATGTTTTATCTATCTATCTGCAAATTAGGCAGTAGTTTTTGCTTCTTGTTTTATTTTTGAACATTCATTATAATAATATAATTTCTTTTGAATCTCTTTAGTCTCATGATAAATTTATGATTTATACAAAAATGTTTAATTTAGAAGTCTAATATGCTTTTCTCAGGTCAAATATTTACGTATATTTTTAGTCAGTGAGATAAAAATGTATCACATCACTAAATTGTTCCAAAAATAGTCATAATTTAGAGATTATAAATATAAAGTGATCAAATATGCAAATATAATTTTAATATCCATAACATCAGGATATTTTTATATAGCAATTGTTACAAAGAATTTATTATTTTAAAGCATAATTATAAAATATGTAATTATATGGGGTTTTTGTGCTTATTGACAAGCTGTCTGGTGTCCATTAGACACTTAAATACCTTCAAAATTTCATTTTTCTTTGAAAATACAATGACATAGATTCAAAAGAGCTAGCTTTGTGTTTAATTTTATAGTTGCTTTCAATCCAAATGAAAAAAATTTTCTTTTTTATTTTTAAATGATCATTTTATTCTTAAATCCCCTTTCAGATCTCAGGCAATTTTTATTTTATTTTTTTGTCATTTATTTTTATTTTATTTTTAATTTTTTTATTAAAAATTTCAACTTCCTCCCCTCCTTCCATTTCCCCCCTCCCCCG
>LOJH01077467.1:0-13425 GCA_001685095.1 Ellobius talpinus
CGGCGCGGCCAGCTCGTGCCCGGTCCCGCCTACCTGAAAGCGTGCAGGCCACCGGCCGGTCCCGCCCTCGAGAGCTACGCGGGGCCGAGCCTGCGCACAGCTGCCTGGCTCGCCCTTTTACGTCTGTGTGTCGCGTCCGGTCTCACGCTCTACGTTGGAGCCACACGATGCTCTCTGTTCCTCGGTGGCCTGAGCCCGGGCTGATCCAGTGGGCTTCGCATAGCATGGCCGGGATGTCAGGGGGCCTACGGGAACTGGCCAGAGACCGACACGCATTCTTTATCTTTACGCAGGGTTTGATTCAGGAGTGAGACACTGCCAGGGCGTCCAGTACATACAAACTTCCCGGACACCATTCCAGTCTTTGAGGATCTTTTGTTATTTTGTTTGAGAGGGCTCAACCATGTAACCCTGGATGTCCGGGAACTCGCTGCTTAGACCAAGCTGACCTCGAACTCAGATCTGCCTCCCTAGTACCGGAATTAAAGGCGTGAAGCACCATCCCCAGCTTGGAAGTTTACCAGGGGGATGGGGAGCACGGAAGGCATGCAGATCGACGCACCATAAATACGTCCTCCTAGATAATAACAAGAACTCGGACACAATAGAAACAGGGTTCTTGTAAATCGAAGCAGAGGGCACGTGAAGAGGCGTGGCCAAGAGACACGGGTTTTCCCTAGAGGAGGCCGTATTCTTTCCTCAAGCTGCCGCTAGATGGTGGTGCCGTTCTGGATGCATTCCAGTGGACTCCGTCGAGTGGACAAGGCTTGGCACAGTTCGCCGAAACCCCCCTAACACACACAACAAAAGAATTTGGAGCTGGGTGGGAGATAAACGCAAAATCTTCTACCTTTTTAATAGCCTTTAAGTCAAAGCCCAGGGAGTGGGGGCGGGAAAGGCAAGGGAGGACCGAGAGTCACGAATTCAAACCCAAGCAGGGCCATTCTTGACCGTTTGCTTTCCTTTGTCTGGCCAGTTCTTGCAGTCTCCAGTATGGTCCGTACCGCTCTTCTCAGTTTAGAACCCCCTTTTATAGCACAATCATAGTTTCACAAACCCCAGAAAGGTTCCGTGCGGAGAAAGGCTAAGTTTTGCTTTTGCCCGTGGAATTTTGACAGTGAGAATATCCCCTTGATGTAGATGAAAGACACCTGAGGAAAAAACGAGAGAGCAGACGTTCAGTGAAACACAGCCACACAAGTTCTCGGATGTCTCACTGCCTGCTCTAGCCCCTCTTCCATTTTGATTTTATGTTTTCCTGGGGGTGTCATGCGCATGTGCGGAGGCTAGAGCACAGTTTAGGAGAGAGTCAGTTACTTCCTTCTCTCTGTGGGTTCTGAGCATCAAACTCAGGTGGTGAGCTGTGAGGGATGGAACAATAACCTTTACTAATTGAACCATCATTGCTCCTTTCTTGTTTGGTTGGTTTTTCGAGACAGGGTTTCTCTGTGTAGCTTTGGAGCCTGGAACTCACAGAGATCCGCCTGCCTCTGCCTCACGAGCGCAGTGCTGAGATTAAAGGCGTGCACCACCACCGCGGCTCCCTTCTTTTCACTTTTGAGACAGCCCTGCACTGTACTGTGGGCTGGCCTTGAACTTCAGCTGTTTCCACCTCCCACCTCAGTTTCCTAAGAACCTTGTGGCTCATAGGCGTTTGCTCCCTGTAAGGACCTGGACATCTCATTCTTTAGTCTTTGGATTTGCTTCTACACCAAGTTGCCAACTCTACTGTAACTCCAAGTCAGCTCTGCTTGAGTTGATGGAACCTGCTCTGTTCACATTAACCCTTTCCTGACCCTGTTCTCACCTGCACTGTAACAGCTACTGTAGGCACGGTCGGGATCCGAGGGCATACTTCGGATACATCGGAATAGAGTCTCCCGGCTCCCTTGGTTTTCCCGAGATACCACCTGACCCATGGTGAAAGTCACATCATGAAACAGGACCTGGGAGGGGGGAGATGTTGAAGAAAACCAAGAATGCAAGGTTCAGTCCTGGGAGTCCTCAGGAGCCCTGCTATAGGAGCCAGGGAGTGAGGAGGGGTCTCCTAAGTTTGGTATGAGCAGAGGAATCAGGAAAACCCTCGTTATGGGGTCCCTAAGAAAGAATGACAAGCCAGCCTGCATGTCTACTTGGTGGGCTCAGGGCTTGTCTGGGGTTACCTGGCTGTATAGCAGATATATCCCAGTGTCCCAGACTCGAACAACAGATCCTTGGACCTCCAGGCCTCTCCCACGCCTAAGAGCTGGTTGCCACATCACCTCCGTCTCATCGGAGTCCACTGGGGGTGAGGAGTGTGGCAGGTCAGCATTTCTTTACGCTTATAGACATGAGCTCTCCCTCTTTCATTTCTAGGATTCTCTTGGCCCCAGCCCCACAGTTCCTGGTTGGTGCCCTTCCCACAATGCCATTATTGAAAATAGTGCTCACCCTTGGAGGTGATGTTAATGGGAACAAGATGCAGAACTGAGTACTTCTCTAAGGAGAGAAGGAGGGAATCACAGTGTTGGCTTCCCCTGGAGTCCACCCTCTGCCCTCACCTCAGCTCTGGCAGCCATACCCCCATCTTCTGGATCACCTCCCACCCCTGCTGAACCCCAGAGCTCACTCACTCTTGCGCCTCTGCGTGAGCAGTGCTCTCCTTCTCCTGGATTTCTCCCCATCCTGCCAGGCTTCCAGGACATCAGGACACTGCTCATGAAAGAGGGACGTTTGACTAAAGATGTCAGGGACTCAGACAGCCTTCATTCGCGGCCCTCTACAACACCAGGAATAGCCCAAATCTCTGCACCTGTCCTAGGCCCTGGTCTGGGCACTGACTGCTTTCCAGGGCGTTCTTGGTACAAAAAACATTAATCTTTAACAGTTTGTTTTCCTGTAATGGCTGTTCCCTTGACTTCCAAATCCAGGGCCTCCTCTTGCACCTACTTGAAATTTTGCAGATTGAGAGACCCTGAACCCCCTCTGCCATTCTGCCTTCACCCCAAGACTCCCATATCTCCTTACTCACCTGTTTCCAGAGGCTCTGCCATGGACATTCTCCGCGCTTCTGGGAAGGACCTCCACTCCTCTGCAGCCGGCTCACCTCCCTCCTTAGGCTTTGCAGCTCTGTTTGTTGGATCAGTAGCGCCACGGCACAAGTCACAGCCCCCAGAACCGCCCCCCAACTCAACCAAAGAGCAACTGAGAGGGCCGGTTCTCGGACTGAGCCCCCCATGTTGCCTGGGAATGAGGCTGGCATGAGCTGGGGACGCTGCCAACAGCTGTGGTCTCAGAAATGAGGTGGCCAGGAGGTAGCAGGGAGGGTGGAAATACAGGCAAAGGCAGGGAAGGGAAGAGCGCAGTTACGCAAAAGAGAAATAAAAAGGAACTTGAAAATAAAAAAGAGAAAGGAAGAAAGCAAACTAGGGGCATTGTTAGTGCCCCCACTGTGGAGCTAGTGTCACACTGTCACCGCCCCCCCCCAGCCTCAGGAGAATTTGGTGCCAATTATCTAGGAAGGCCAGAGCAGCCTGTGACACCCAGAAGGAGCGGCCAGCATTCAGGAGCCCAGGGGCGGCCCCTGAGTTGGAGGAGGGAAGGTCGGTTGGTTATGGGGCACCGTGCCAGGAGCAGGGAAGGGGTATAAGCTGGGCAGCATTGAGGTTTAGAAGGTGAATGTAGCAGATTCTCTGACTCAGGCATGGATGAGATCTCTGAGGAGGCTTATTAGGGGTGACTGAAGATAAAAAGAGGGGTTTAGGGGCCAGCAAGGAAGAGAACCAGGGACAAGAAACTGGCAGGGTGCTGGGGTGAAGGCTGGGCCGGGTGTGTTGGAACCAGGCCTGCACTACTCCCTGTGCTGAACTTGGCAAGCTGGACTTCCTGTTTCCCGAGAAGAGTTCTTACATAAGGCTCTCTGGACAAAGAGACAAAAGAAAAAGCACCAAGTCCCCCTGCCAACGCAGCTCTCCTCCCCAGACCCAGGGCCCCAGGCCTGGTACTTGGCCCTGCAGTCCTTCCTATGGCTTTGAGCTCCTTTCCCGGCTGGCTCCCACCCTGTCTCCTCGCTAGGGCCTGTGCCAGCACCTGCTGAACTGCTGAACATTCTAAGGCCGCCAAGAGGAAGGGCTCTGCTCCTCCCAGCCAGGGATTCCCCCTGCAGGAGGAAGTCCGCCTGCTAGGGAAATCAGTCCGAGGGTGTTCTACCTTCAGCCGAGGACCAGGTGGTTTTTTTCTGATACCTGGGTGATTTCTGCTCAGAACTGCAGCTTGGAGGCATGCAGACTCTTGCCCCCCAATGCCTAAACTTCTTTCCCATGACTTTCAGTGATTCTGGTCCCCAAAGAAGAGAGAAATCATGATTTATTCATTTTAATATCCATTTAACATTTTGTCACAATAATAATAAAAATAGTATCTTTTCAAAATCCACAGGGATCCAGGGAGGAGCTTGTCAAAGGCTCTTACCCCTCACATTTGGGAACTTCTGGCCTAGTCCCAGGCTCCTTGGCTTCCCGCCACCAGGTCCAGCCCATCTCAGTGCCCAATGCACACAGTCAGTAAATACAGTGTCCTGGGGGCTGGGGCCGGGGGAATCAGGGAAAGGTGGGATTTTGTGAGGAGGGCAGTTGGGATGGGATGAGGTGGAAAAGAGGAACAGGAATGCTTCTGTGGGGTGGAAAACACGTGAACAAACCCCACTGACTTTAGAGGAGAGGACTTGACTGGAGCAGCTTAGAGTTAGGGGTTGGGGTGCTCTGGGAGCTGTCTGGGTAAAGTTTAGGGAGTGTGGGAGAGCAGGACCCCTCAGTGAACTTGAAAGAGTCCAAAGTAGGTAAGGAAGGGGGCAGCCTTAAGGTGAGCCCAGGGGAGAGTGCGGATCCGTAGGGAAGACCCTAGCCGCAGGGGCAGCAGCCCGGAGACCTGGCACAGATGAAGCTGGGGCCCAGGAGAGCTGGCTGCTGTGGCTGAGAACTCCTCCAGGCAGCGCAAGGCCAGCACGTCATTCACCAGCAAGTCCAGCTTCAGATAGACAGCCTTCCCCTCATCAAAGTGCACCTGGGCAGAAAGAGGACACGCACGATCCAGGCCTCCGCCTGCCTCATCCTAACTTCCGGTTTCCTGAGAAATCCAGGCATCTCTTCCCTCATCAGACCCAGAGTCTCCTCTCCCCTCTTGCCCTCCTTCCTACCTCCCAAGCCAAATCCTTCTCCCCTTGGCCACTGCTCTGCCCACGGAGTCAGGCAGAGCTTACCTGACAGTATAGGTAGTAGAGCCCCGCCCTGACGACTGTAAATTCCCCAATCTGGCGGTCATAGCGCAGAGGGCTGGAGCTGTTGATTTTGGCCTCTTCCCAGCCACTCACTGTCCCATCCATACCTGAATGTGGATGTTTAGGGATAAGTAAAACTCTCTTTACAAGCCTCCCCACACCTCCCAAGAATCCATTGAGTTTATATATATGTGAGGTCCACCTTACCCAGAGAGGTATGGCCAGAGTATAGGAGGAGCTATGGCCCTATGACGCCCACACTGATAATAAGGGACTGTATGATGAGATCTAACATATGTGACCCGAGAGTTTCAGGGCAAATTGTCACTGGTGATTGTTTCTGGAGAGAGTAAAGAATAGTTCTGAAGCAGAAGAGTTGGGATTTTCATTTTACTCTTTCTGTCATTATGGTGTCCTGACTATATGGTGTTGTATATATTCATATGCATGCATTATTAGAGTCAATAAAACGAAATGAGTGACAGGACAGACTCGTGGGTTATACATTTAAAATTTCTTATGCAAACGAGAAAAGAATATGCCAGGCAGTGGTGACACAGGCCTATAATCCCAGCACTCAAGAGGCAGAGGCAGGTGGATCTCTGTGAGCCCAAGGCCAGCCTGGTCTACAGAGCAAGTTCTAGGACAGCCAGGGCTACTCACAGAAACTCTGTCTCAAAAAGCCAAAACGAGCAATCAAGAAAAGAATAAAGTGATATTTAGTGCCCATTAGCTGCGGGACAGATGAACAAATGTGTTCTTGTACAGTGAACATTACTCTGCTATTGGAAGGAATAAAGAAGAGTTGCTTGCTATCATGTGGACGAACTTTGAAAATAACAGGTCAAGAGAAAGAAGCTCATACTGCATGCTCCCGTGCATAGGAAATGCCTGGAATTGGCAGTCTACAGAGACAGCAACTTTGAAAATAGGTCGAGAAAGAAGCACATACTGCATGCTCCCATGCATAGGAAATGCCTGGAATTGGCAGTCTACAGAGACAGCAAGTGGTTATTGATTGCTTGAGGCAAGGCATGATGGGAACATGAGGTGATAGCTAAAGGATACGTTACTTTTTCTTGCTCTTTATTACTACTTTTTTTTTTTTGGTTTTTCGAGACAGGGTTTCTCTGTGTAACAGCCCTAGCTGTCCTAGAACTAGCCCGACTACTATTATTATTTTTTGAGAGAGAGCCTCATGTAGCTCAGGCTGGCCCCAAACTTGTCATGCAATAGAGGATGATCTCGGATCCCTCATACTCTTTCTCCTACCTTCCGAGTGCAGGATTATGGGTATGTGCCACTTTGCCAGATTTGGGCCTGTGGGGTTTTGTTGTTTTTGTTTTGTGACAGTCCTGGCTGTACTGGTTGCCCACGATATAGACCAGCCTGCCTCTGCCTCCTAAATGCTGGGATTAAAGGCATGAGTAATGGCTTGTGGTGACCAACGGTTTGCACCTTAGGCTGTACGTTAGTCACAGCCGACTAAAGAGCACTGACTGTGCAGATGGACAGACTGCACAGAGTGGGAAATCCATCTCAACAAAGCTGTTTCCAAAAACTAGACCATAGAATGGGCTGAGGATGCTGCTCAGTGGTAAAGCCCTTAGCTAGCATGCCTATGGCTCTAAATTCTGTCACCACAAAATGAGCAAAAAGAAATCCCCAGAGCTAGAGTAGCTAAAAACTGCAGAAGAAAGCCAGGCGTGGTCACGTACACGGTGAATGCCAGCACTCAGAAGGCAAAGGCAGGCAGATCTCTGAGTTCAAGGCCAGCCTGGTCTACAGAGCGAGTTCCAGGACAGCCAGGGCTACACAGAGAGACCCTGTCTAGGAAACCACGAACAAAAAGAAAATTGGAACAGAAGTAGTGGACGTAGAGCCCAGTGCCCATTCCATGGCTTCCCAGACCCCACCTCTGAGGCTGTCTACCTCTCCAGTCTCACAACTGCCACCCACAACCATCATGGCTTTCTTCAGTCTCTCGCTATTCACCAAGCTACTCTCCCTCTGGGGCTTTATAATGTTCTTCCTTCTTCCCAGGAGTCCTTCCCGACAGCCACCTTCCAGCTTCTCCTGTTGTAGAGGAGGAACAGGTCCAAGCATTTGGGAGATTGAAAAAGAAAGTTTCTGAGTTCAAAGCCAGCCTGGGCTACAAACTGTGGCCTTGTCTCAAAACAAAACAAAGCAATACAAGACAAGCAGATAAACCCATCTCTGTTGTCTCTCCTGCTTGTTCCCTAGCAGTCAGCAAAATACAGAATCTTTTCTATGGATTCCTTTGTTCCTCTTTAGGGTGTGACTCCCCGGCAAGGGCAAGGACAGCTGCCTTGTTCACCCTGTTTGCATTCCTAGCACTTGGAACTAGGCCCAAACCTCACTGGTGGGGAGCAGGAATCGGGTAACAGGCTGCCAGTTCTCGTCCTTTGGGTCCATAGGCTGCCTGGGTCTCCGGAGCCCTGCCCCTCAGTCGGTGGCCTTTCCCAGTGTCCTCCTCTCGCCTTGTCACTTGTTTGTTGTTTGCTTGAGAGAGGGTCTCACTGTGTAGCTCCGGCTGCCTGGTTACAGTGCGCTATCTGAACTTAGGGTCTTTCTGCCTCGTCCTTCAAGGTGCTGGGATCACAGAATGTACCATCCTGCCTGGCTTTCTTGTTCCGTTTTCAAGTAAACTAACTCTCTGGGTTAGGGTGTAGGTCCATGGCTAGACAATGGCCTGTGTAGGTCCCTGGGTTTGCTCTCCCCCGCCCCTCCCCCACCACACTGGAAAAAAAGGGAGTGGTAATTCTTTCTGGGCATTCTCACCTGAGTTAGCACAGTGTGTGCCCTTTAAGATCAGCCCTGGCAGCTCCATCACCCAAACTGAACTAACTTACCCTTCGCTCAGAAGGGTGATTGAAGACTGGTCCCCTATCTGTATCCCACATGTGGCTCCTGGTCCCCCAGTCTCCCCTAGACCCAGTTTGCTCAGTGATCACAATTTCCCCATCAGTCCTGCTCCTGAACAGCCCCGCCCACTCCCTTCTCTTACCAGTCTGGTCTCCTTGGGACTCCACACTGGAGCCCGTTTCCAATCTTACCTCTTCCAGTTTATTTCCCAAGCAACACCTCAGAGTTGCTATTTCCAAACTGCAGACCTGGGCCTGCTTCTCCCTGCATTTCCTTTGATGTGTCACTGAAGATCAAGCCCCGCCCCGTCTACTCTTTGTGACTTCTGTCCTCTGCAATCTTGTACCCTACACTATTTCTCTTACAGGCATGTCCAACCTATGGCCTTCGGAGAGGGGACCCTATGCATCCCAGAGGAGCGATGGATGTGGTCCAATACATTTGTAAGGACATCTTCGCATGACAGGATTGATACCCCCACACTTATACAGGACTTCTCACCTCAGCTCCACTGAAATTCTTACAACTTTCAGCCTCATCGGACTCTTGGAAAATCCTGGCATTGCATGGTTCCTGACCTTCTCAACACCATACGATTAGACTTCAAGGCCTAGTGAGGCCTCAGCGCTACTAAAAGGGGAAAGGAGTCCCTGACTCCACCATAAAATTGTCTTCCTGTGCAGTGCTGTGTATCCTGGGCGACTCTGTCATCCTTGTCACGCAACACTGTAATTACACATTTATAGACTGCTACTCCTCTGCAGTGTAATTACACATTTATAGACTGCTACTCCTCTGCAGTGTAATTACACATTTAGAGACTGTCTGCTACTCCTCTGCAGTGCAATTACACATTTAGAGACTGTCTGCTACTCCTCTGCAGTGTAATTACACATTTAGAGACTGTCTGCTACTCCTCTGCAGTGCAATTACACATTTAGAGACTGTCTGCTACTCCTCTGCAGTGTAATTACACATTTAGAGACTGTCTGCTACTCCTCTGCCGTGTATCTTTAAAGGTGTGTGTGACTTGCTGTGCTCTGGTCCCTGGTCAATCGCAGGTTCCTGATACACGTATGTTGAACTGATGCCTGGAAAGGTGCCCAAATAAATGATCTCTACTAAGGTGAAGAGAGCTGGCTTGGAATAGGGAGGAAAGAAAGAGAAGAAGGCATGGATGCAGACTGGCTTAGGGCAAGTCTGGTGGTGGCCAAAGGGCATGGTATACCTGGGAATGCGAATGGCTCACAGCCCTTCAAACGGTGTCTAATGCTACTTGGCACCTCACCTGCCCCTACCAAGTGCTGGACTTTGTAGCCTCTCTCCTCAGACCTCCTGCTCCTATGTTCCTAGTTCTCCAGGGGACCTAACCATCCTTACACCAGGGCTCCACAACTGCCCCCTACAAAACCTACAAGCACCCCTTCTCATGTGTCCCTTGGGTACCTTTATGATGTGTGTCCTCCCTTTCTTCTAGAAACATCCCTTCCAACTTCTTGGGCTCTGGCCTATGGGTAGCTTCATCTGTGCCACAACAAGTGTGCTTCTCAGAAGCCTGTGTTCAGCACCTACGCATGTCCTGGCTGGCTTTGAATCCGGCCTCCACCACTTAGGTTTGCCCATCAGAATATCTTCCTGCTATGGCAGTTTGGACCTGATAGGTTTAAATGCCTAAGTGCCAGTCCCAGTGCCTACCCCAAAAGCACTAGGATGGATGTCGTCTCATTGCAAGGACAGGTCTCCCTTGGCTCACAGCCCTCTTTACCTGCCAGCCACTCCTCTCTCGTCACCGCCTCGCAATCCCTTTTGTTTCTGCCCTCGGTGCACACCACTATCCTAGTCACCCATTAAGGTCATCAGTTGATGCTATGTCACCAAAGCCAGCAGTCACATCTCTGTCCTCATCTCATGTGACCTCTCAGCTGCTTCTGCACAGACAGCCGCATCCTCCTGCCTCCAGTCCTCTGAGCTCTCAGGACCACACCCTGCTTGAGGTTCTCCCTTTCCCATATCCTCAGCTGGCTTCCCCTTTGGCCCAGCCTCGTTCTTGGGGTATTTTTCCCTGCTGTCGCTCTCAGTAACAACCCCATGACCATTTCTCACCCGGCCCCGGGCCAGTCTAGCCACCCCTGGAGAGATTTTTTTTTTTTTACTAACCATTTTCTCCACTTGTCCCTCATTAGACTTACAACCTACTTCCCTCCTCGTCAGTCCAGTTTTAGGAAATGGTTCTACCATTCTCTGTGATATTCAAGCAGGTGTCAAAGCACAGGCCAGTAGCTCCGGCCGCTGAGGAGGCCGAGGCAAGAGGATCACTTGAGTTTTAGGACAGCCTTGGTGGAGTAACGAGACCCTGTCTCAGAAAGGAACAGAGTATGTGCTATTTATTATTCTTCCATTTCTCTTAACCATTTCCATCTAAGCCACAAGCAAGCTCTGAATGAACAAGCTGCATGTTGAGCCTCTGGGTCTCCCCTTCACTGCTACTAATGCCCTAGTCTGAGCCACCCTTACGCCTTGTCTCCAGACCTGCACAGGGGAAGGATGTTCCAGGTGAGAAAACAGTGTGTTCAAAGTCCAGAAGAGGCATGCATACTCGGGCACAAGCAAGTGCCAGAAAGTGAGGTGGAGACCATAGCCTGGAGAGACGGGAAGCTAAACAGAAACGCAATGGGCTGGTGAGCTGTACATTTCGGAGGGCTTAGCTTGGCAGCATAGTCTGAACAAAGCAGCAAGGCAAGGAGACCGAGGATGGGGAAGGGGAGAGCTGAGTTTGGCGTTCTTAGTGGGGAGAGAGATGAGCAGAGACTAGAAACATTTGGAGAAACAATGATCACTCAGCAGAAAAAAAAACACAGAATACAGAGGAAAAAAAGGATCATGGGGGTTTCTTTGAAAAGCCTGAGGGGTGCCGGGTGGTGGTGGTGCACACTTTTAATCCCAGCACTCTGGAGGCAGAAGCAGGCAGATCTTTGTGAGTTGGAGGCCAGCCTGGTCTATAAGAGCAAGTTCCAGGACAGGCTCCAAAGCTACAGAGAAGCCCTGTCGGGGGGGGGGAACACCTGAGGGTAGGAGGAGAAAGCTGGAACCCTTGGTTTGGGAAGGGGCTAGACTGGGTTCTGGAAGGCAAGGGGATCTTCCTGGGATTCCATGCCAGGGTCACAGAGAGAACTTGGAGGACTTTCTGGGGTTTCTGAACTGGGTTCTAGGGTTCCTAGGCTGGACACAGGAAGAGGTTTGGAGGACCCTCTCGAGCTGGTGTGGGAGATGCTGCTCCGATGGGTCAGGGGAAAGTTCAGAGGCGGAGATGGGGTCTCACCTGCCTGCGCTCCATCCTGTTCTGGCCGTGGATGAACTGTAAGACACAGGAAAGGTTGGGAAACCTGTCTTGCCCCTCTGACACCATTCCTCCCTTCCCAAAGGGCTACCAACCTTCATAATGGGCGGCGATAGCTCTGCGAGCCCGTACTTTCCGGCTTTTAGGAGCTAAGAATAAAGCAAAGACAGATTAGCAGTGAGACCTACCCGTCTCCAGGGGCCAGCCCCTCCCTGCTCAGGACCCTGGCAGCCTTTGTGTGTGTCACACTCCCAGACTCCCAGCCATCATACTTCCAGTCTCGTCTTCCTTCATAAACAGTGACAACATAATTTATCATCCAAATTGGGATACTTGTGAGAACAAAAGGTGGCTATTAATTAAAATCCACACTGGGTTAGGGGAGCAGCTTAGTGGCAGGGTGCTTGCCCAGCATGCACCAGGTTCTGGGTTCTATCTCCACCACCACACAGACACATACACACACGGACACCAGAGAGACACACACGCATAGACACACACAGACATACAGAGAGGCACACACACACAGCAGCAGCACAGACAGACACAGAGACACAGCCACCCCATACTGAGATACCAGGTACAGGCCAGGACCGTTTCATCCTTCCAAACTTGGATATATAGTAATGTACCATTGCCTCATAGAAGCCTTTGCTTATGGATGCCCAGGCCTCAGACTCCTCTACCTTGTCCTTCGGAGGGCTCTAGGAGTCTTTCAAACGCCTGGCCATTTGTGGAAGGGTCCATAGGAGTAAACAGCTTCGCAAGGGAGAACTAAAAATTTGTAGATCCCTGTCTCTACTATTCAGCTGTTTGACTCTGTCTACGTCATGCTCCCTGCCTCAGTTTCTCTACTCTGCTCAATTCATAGACCGTTGTGAAGAACAAAGCGGCACGTGAACCAACGACTAGTCAAGTTTGTCATCTCTGAGATGGGGACAGAGGGATGGATGCTCACCACTTCTTCGAGGTCGGACTAGTCGGTCCAGGAAAGGCACCACCGCATCCCGGCTTCCCTCTGTCTGGGGATTCAGATCCTAGGAAGTAAGGGCAGGGCTCAAACAGGACCTCCCAGAGACAAAAGCCATAGGGCCTGTCAGAAGAACCATTAGCCAGCAACAGATACAAATCCTAGGGGTTGGCTAAACCTGGGGAGTGAGGCTGGGTCCTCATCCCTTTTGGGAGACCAGACAGACTTTTATGCCTTCAGCCCCAATCAACAGACAGCCTGCACCCTACTGACACACACACACACACACACACACACACACACACACGCACACACACACACGGAGGTGGGGCAGACAGACAGCGTGTATACATAGGTGATACATCTCTTTCATACTGCCTTTGCCCATGTCAGGCTCAGATTTCTGTCTCACCTCCTTCACAGCCAATCAGCACTTCCCACTTAGGTAACACAACTCTTACTTTGTGGTAAGAGTTACCTCCTTACACCCAGATCACCCTCTCACACGCGGACATACCCACGTGGGCTGGTTCACTACCCACACTCAGTTGTAAACTAGTGCATGCGAGAGCCTTCATGCACGTACAGCTGAATGCACACGCCGCACACACAGCTGCCACAGGCAGCCAAAGCTTCAACGTATTTTCCCTTGCTGGCAGCCAGCACGCAGCATCCACACCTACTCACAGGGGGCTCCTGGTGGTCCTCTGCTGTCAGCTCCTCCTGAGAAGGCTCCTGTTGGGAAGGAGGCAGCGTCACCCTGTCCTCTTGACAACTTATCCTACACCCCTTTCTCCGATCCCTTGGCTCTCTGCCCTCCCGGCCCCCATCTGCTTCTCTGCACTTTTTGCTCCTAATATGCCCAGAGAGGGTTATGCTGAGGGCCTCACCTGGGCAGACAGCGTTGCCCAGCTCCCCAGGCTGACCACGACCAGCAGGAGGCCAAAGCAGGCCAGCGCCAGGCCCAGGCTCAGCACC
>LOJH01077518.1:0-11266 GCA_001685095.1 Ellobius talpinus
GCGTTTATTTAAAACATGATTGACAGAATACAGACAATTCTCCCGCACCACCTATTTGTAAACACATTGTAGCATCCATAGGTATGCCTATATATTTATGTATATATAGCTTGAATTCCCTTTGATCAGTTGTAACATCTTCTCAATTTCCTCATTAATCAATAAACTAAGTTCAATCTCTGATGAGTTAATTTCTAGTCACATAGAAGTCTTTTTTGGTTTATTTTATTTGTATGAGTGATTTGGCTGCATTTATGCATGTATGTGCACCACCCAGGGAGGTCAGAGGAAGGTGGTAGATACCCTGGAACTAGAATTATGGATGGTAAGTCACCATGTAGGTGCTGGGAGCCAAACTTGGGGGTTTTTCTGCAGGAGCAGATAGTGCTCTTAACTCCTGAGTCACCTCTCCAACCTCCAAATTATTAATTAATTTTAGCATTTATTTATGTGCGTGTGTGTGGTGTGTCTGTACATATGTGTGCATGTTCCATGGTGTCTGTGTGGAGGTCAGAGGACAATTTGTGGGAGTTGATTCTCCTTCCATTATGTGAGTTCTGGGGCTCAGTCAGATCATTATTCTTCACCCAGTCTTTTTTTTTTAAACCTGTTTGAGGCATCTCATAGCCCCCAAATTATCTCAAATTATTCTCTAGTTTTGTTTGTTTGTTTGTTTTTGAGACAGGCTCTCACTAAGCAGCCTTGGCTGCCCTATTGCTCTCTATGTTGACCAGGCTGGCCTTGACCTCACAGAGATCTACCTCCCTCTGCCTCCAGTGCTGGGAGTAGGGTGTGACCTTCTTCTTACAATTCCCTGCAGGTCTAAAGTGTGTTTTCACTGTCTCTTCTCCTGCGCTGAAGTCTTACGAGGAGAAGAGCTACTTGGTGCTCAGTTTCTCCTTAGCCGGGCATGAGGACCTGTGGATGTTGGAGGAGATGGCAGACTTCTACCCGTTGTAGACCAGTAGGGTGCTAGGTGGGCCCTACTTTTCTTGGTACCAGTGTCTGCTACGTAAATGCTTACTTCCTTTGCATGCATGTGAATTGTGTTACTATGTTAATTTGTATCTTTTCTACTTTATGTCTTGCAGAACAAATCTTTATTATAGACTATGACTCTGTGTTAAGAGAGGAAAAGAACTTCAGACTGAAAAATTAATTTCCTTGAAAGTAACTTCTGTTTTCATTTGTGGTCTAATGAAACCTAAAACCTAACGTTAGTTCCTCTTTTTAAATTAAAAAAAAAATTGTTCAATTTGTTTTGTGTGTCTGAGTATTTTGCCCATATATTTGTGTGTGTGTGTCTTGTAGGCACCCATGGATGATTTGAGCCAGCATGTGGGTGCTGGG
Organism: Ellobius talpinus; assembly: GCA_001685095.1. Lineage (NCBI taxonomy): Eukaryota > Metazoa > Chordata > Mammalia > Rodentia > Cricetidae > Ellobius > Ellobius talpinus. The sequence goes on from LOJH01077518.1 coordinate 1,351, forward strand.
AACCGAACCCAGGTCCTCTGTAAGAATAGCTGGCTCTTTTAACTGCTGAGCCATCTCTTCAATCCAAGTTAGTTCCTTGTAAGCAATTAGGTAGGCCTGTTTATTTGGAGACCATGGTTCTCTTGTATGCAGGAGTGTTTGTCACGGTATACAATACAACCACTTTTTTTGATTTGTTTTTTAAGATTTATTTTATTTTTATTTAGGTGCACGTGTGTGTGTGTGTGTGTGTATGCATGTGTACACACAGTACCTATGGAGGCCAATTTCAGGCCTTTGCAGGAGCAGCAAGCACTCTTAACCTCCATGCCACCTCACCAGTCCCATGTATTGTGTTCCTTGTGCTGGACAAAATGCTTCTATGGCAACCTGCTAAATTCCCATTTTTCCTCATGCTTACTTCGTGTTTTAGGAGAAGATGTCCTGTTAGAGCCTCAACTACGGTTTCCCAAGAACTTTTTCATTGTTTGATTCCTACAAGCTCTGGTTTTTCCTTTGGTGACGTCTGTGTCATGACGACCTCTCCTTTATTTTTAGTATAGTTTCTTTTGTCCTTTTTTTTTTGAGACAGGGTTTCTCTGTGTAGTTCTTGCTATCCTGGAACTCTCCTTGTAGACCAGACTGGGCTTGAACTCACAGAGATCCACCCGTCTCTGCCCCCACCCCGAGTGCTGGGATTAAAGATGCGTGCCACCACCACTTGGCTTTAGTACAGTTTTATACCTCACCCATACGAACCTTTTCACTTAGTCGGTGTGCTCCTTGAAATATTGAAGAATTGCTCCTTCTTGTTTTTATTTAGAACACACAATGAGACTAACACCCATCTCTCCCATCTTTCCTGAATTCAATATTTGTCCCTTTAATTTATGCAAAACTTACATTTTCTGGCTCCCAGTCTTCTTGTCCCTGCCCCCAGTTTTCTTACATAAACTTTCCTTACTTCATCATCCAGCTTTGTTGAAGGAGGTGATGGTGGGGCACGGTCCACAGGGAGTCAGAGCAGTTTGCTGCATAAGAAGAGTAATTCATTGCAGGAGCTGCTCCTACAAGGTCAGCTGAGGTTCCTGGATAGGGGATACTCGAGGCCAAAGAAAAGTCAGATGAAAAACAGAAGACAGGATAGAATCGGGAGGCCTGTCTGGTCAAACTGCCCAGAGTTTATTTCAGAGCTTGCATATGTACAAAAGCAGAAGAAAGCACAGCACAGACCTCAGTCAGTGTTTAACCACAAGACCATTCCTGTCCGTGAGTGAGCAGCCTCCTCCCCAACATATGCTTGCTGATCGGAAGCAGCCTTATTTTCTATCTTGATGCTCCTGGGTTTTGTCACCAGCAGTATGCTTCCTATTAGATAGAGTATTCTTTTCTCACGGGCTAAATCAGAAGTCTCTCACAGCCCTCAAGGTTATAAGAAAAAGCAGAGCAGGCAAGCTTGAACTTAAATGACTTCTTTAAGTCAGAAATGACTCCAGAGGGAAACTGAGTCACACGTGGGCTCCCACAATAAATTAGCAGAAAGATGTGTTAAGTTCAGGTTTTGGGCCATTGTCTAGTACAACTCACTAAAATTATATTCTGCATTCAACATATTTTTCCTGAAATTAGATATTATTAAGATGTTATGAGGGGCTAGAAATATGGCTCAGTGGTTGAGAGCATTCCCAGCTCCTCCAGTGTTCCCAGTTTGGTTCCCAGCACCTATGTCGTGCAGCTCACAACCTGATGTGGGATGTCCTTCTGCACACTGTGAATATGTGTTGCTTTTATTGCTTGGTGAATAAAGCTGCTTTGGTCTATGGAAGGGCAGAATATAGCTAGGTGGGAAAGCTAAACTGAGCGCAGGGGAAAAAAGGACAGGGTCGAGAGAGATGCCAGCAGCTGCTAGAGGAGTAAGATGCCAGAGTATTACCAGTAAGCCATGGGCCACATCACAATACACAAATTAGTAGGAATGGATTAGTTTAAATGTAAGAGCTAGCCAGTAATAAGCCTGAGCCATCGGCCAAACATTTGTAAGTAATATTAAGCCTCTGAGAGGTTATTTGGGAATAGGTGGGCAGGAGAGAAATGTTCCATTACAGCAACCACCTGGGACTTCGTCTCTAGGATATCACACATACTCTTATGGCCTCTGTGGGCACCTGCACATATATAACATACAAACATACATACATGTCAATAAAAATGAAAAGATGGTATGAAACAGATAAAGCTAAGATTGCTCAATTCATAGATGCCAGAACTGAAAACAGTTCCTTGTTTACAAAGTATATTGGATGCTCCTGAACATGAATGTGAAATGCCCATCTAAGGCTGTGTGTGTGAATAGTTACTCCTCCCAGCAGGTGGCGCTGTTTTATCTTANCCCGCCATCTATCTATAGGTGTCTTGGAACTTTTAGGAGGTGGACCCTTGCTGTAAGAAGTAAGTTACTGGGATAGCAGGCCCTAAGGTTTGATAGCCAGGCTCTACTTCCTATGCGTTCTCACTTCTTGTTCCACCAAGGTGAAGGAGGGAGGTCTCTGAAGCACACTCCAGCTACTGTGGAGGCTCTTGCCTCCATTCCTTTGCTACCATGATGATCATGATGAACTACAAACCAAGCTAAAATAGGCCTTCCTCCCTCAAGCTGCCTCTTGCCAGGAGTTTGGGCACTGCGAGGAGAACCTACACTCTGGTTTAGAACGCTAACTTCAGATTAAATTATTTTATGTCATGGCACTAGTCATCGTAATAAGAGTTAACAGCTGCTGAAGACACCCTATGTATTGAGTACTGGTGTCAATAATTCCTGTGCATTTATTCCTAATTTTATAATTTTAGTGAGGTATATAATACTACTTTCAGTATACATGTGGAGTCTAAGTCACAGCAGGGAAAGGCATAAAAATGACAGAGGACCCTGCTGGGGTTTACTCTTTCTTGTTTTGTTGTGGTCCTGGGGTCCACAGGCCGAGTCCAAGAATACATGCTGGGCAAGTGTTCTCACACTGAGGTACACCTTCGTGGTCCAGGAATTCATTTGGGATTCTCAACCTGGTGCATCAGGAGGCCTTGAATTCCATGAAATTAAGGCAAATATTTTAACCACAGCGCTTTTCTTTATTCTTTTAGAGATGGTTTTGCTACCATCCCAGGTTGCCCTCTCTCTTATGATTGACTCCCTCCCTCAGAGGGCTGGCTGAAATACAAACAAGTGAGTTAATGACATGGAAGCAGACATCCTTCTCTGCTCCTGACAGCATGTGATTTCTCGCCTTTGCTTTTACCTAGTAATGGACCATAACCTAGAATTGTAAGTCAAACAATCCCCTCCTCCCCTAAGCTGCTCTTTTTCGGTATGTCATCATGGTCACAGAGAAGAGACCAGGGCGTGTGTGCACGTGCATGAATTTTCAGCCATTGCACATTGCATCAAAAAGGAGAGCAGGTTATATGCCATTGCATGCAATGTAGCCACACATTCAGGAATATTGGAGAAAGGTTCTGTGATGTCTTACTCTATACTCAGAGGTCAGAGATAAACAACAGTAAGAATTACTGCGCTAGGGCAGATGTCACCCTGAACACACTAAAATGTAAATTTCTGTCTGGCCTTCCGTGTTTGTGCCTGTTTTAGGTGATGTCCTCCTGCCGTAGATCACCCTGCCCAACTTGTGAAATAGTTCCTCCATTGTCGCTCACCCATATCTGCTTTTTAAAAGATGGAGCCCCAGTGGAAACACACCTCTGTTCTCAGAGTCCTGCTCTTTGCTAGGGAGATGAATGTGGACGGAGCCCAGCTGTACCGGCTTGCCTTTCTCAAATGTGAATGTTTCTACTGGGAATTTTAGTGGCCTATGTTGAAGGAAACAAATACAGGAGATGTGGGGCACAAGGTCAAGTTAGAGTGGTGGAGGGGATTACAAACAGGGCAGCTCTTCGGGGTCACGGGATATACATATTCCTTTTCTAGATGCAAGGCAGAGCAGTCTACTTGAAAAAAAGAAAACAAACCTATTTAGCAATGTCATCTAAAATTAGTGCCTGTAGCTTCAGGAAAGTCTCCTTAAATGAATTGTTTTAAAACAGGAAATGTAGTCATTAATATATTTGCCTTTCTCAATGTCCAAGTTTCAGGGGTTAAGGGTTAGGAGTTGTGTTGGTTTTTCCTCTCTGAGACCCCATGGATGGAGGTCATTGTCAGCTTCAGGGAGTGGGGGGGAATCATGGTTGAAGGCTTAACCTTAAGAAACAATTCAGGGCACTTCTCCTGGACCCAATAATTTCCGAAGATCATCTGAGTAACACAGGGAAGCTTTGGCGGTGAGGAGACTCTCCAAATTTGCTTAATTTGTGGTCACTCCTTGCTGCTGTTAGTGAGCTTTGCATTTTTAAGGAATTCTCGGCAGAACAATTCATCTATCAAGGATGCTAATGCACAGTTCTGGGAACATCAGGTCACCTCTGCAGGTGTTGGCTAAACTCAAGTATACTCACTTTAGAATATTCATAGAATTTAAATCAATATGTTTCAGAACTCAAAGAGAAGCCTGTGATTACTGGCTTAAAGAATGATTATGACCTGGGTAAAGTGACTTTTATCTGTAATCCCAGAACTTGGCAGGTAGAGGCAGGAGGATCAGGAGTTCAAGGATACATACTTGCTGTGTCTTAGCTACACAGCAAGTATGAGGCTAGCCTGTGTTACATGACACTTTGCCTCACAAAACAAAACAAAAATTACGTCAATTATAAATGAATTTAATAGCAAGAGTGCCTCCCATGCCAGCTTCTTTCTCATGTTACGTGATTTTTTTCTTATGTACCGGACATGACATTTAAATACTTCCCTAATGTTATTGGCATAATCAACTCTGTCAATGAGCCATATGGTTTATGCAAACACAGAGATAATCCTGGAACACTGACATATGTAAGCTTAATTTGAAAAACCTGTGAAAATACTGGGAAGCAGATGGAGAGATGCCAGAGAAATCATTCTCACTTAGAGGAAGAAGCACGGCCCTGTGGCTCAGTCGTTTCCAAAGGAACAGCAGACTCAAGATTTCACCCCTACACCATTGTTAGTAAAAAAGGCAGTTTTGGGGATCTAAATATTAAAAACATTTACCAGTCACTGTACCATACTTTCATTAGAGCAGATGAGTCACATGTACGCACATTTTCATTGGTTAAGGATGTTGAACTATGGTAAGCAAATCTGACTGTTCTATATGATTTTAAGTTAGAGTTGTTTCTCTTTAGGAAAGGGTAGGGTATGGCTTACTTGTTTTTGTTTCAGTCTTCTTTAAAAAATTTTTTTGAGACAAGTTCTCACTGTGTTACACCAGCTGACCTAGAACTTTCTCTGTAGACCAGGCTGGCCTTCAACTCAGTGACATCTTCCTACCTCTTCCTCCCTAGTGTTGGGCTTAAGGATATGCACCACCACATCTGACAATTTTTGTGTTCCTGATGTAGATATTTACCTTGATGGAATAGAATATCTACTCTCAGAATTACAGTCATTAAAGATGACTAAAATTATTATAGATACACTGATGTATCTATTGTAATAGCACTTAAAAGTAGAGTCTTAAGTCTGACTAACCCAGTAAAAGCAGCCTAGAAATTATTTAGGCCGTTGTTTCTTTTTGAGGTGGGATTTCATGAAGTTCTGTCTAGGCTCAAACTCACTACATCATCAAGGTTGACTTCAAACTCCTGATCCTCCTGCCTCTACCCCAAGTGCTAGGATTATAGTACTATCATTTGCCTAGGACAAATCATGTGTGTGTGTGTGTGTTGCATGCTTGTGAGTGTACAAATATACACTTCCACGTGAGCTCTCATGTGTTGTCACACGAAGGCCAGAGGCAGACACTGGGCATCTTCCACTATTGCTCTCTGACTTATTGTGCTGAGAGACGGTTTCTCATGATAACCAGAAGTTCACCATTTTGGCTAAGCTAGCTGTCCAATGAGCTCCTGAGACCTGTCTGCTTGCTACATTCAGTGCTGGGGTTATAGGTTTGTGTGGCTATGCACAGCGTTTTTTTCTTTTTTACATGGATGCTGGGGAGGATCTGAACACAGGACTTCATGCTTGCTGTACAAGTACTCGCTTACCCACGAAGTATCTGCCCAATTCTCAAAGCCAGATTCTTCATTAGAAATTGTAATTACCTGCTGATGTTCTGACTGTAGTCGATCACAAAGTTTAACAGCAGTGGGCTGGAGAGATGTGCTGTGAAAGTATAAGGACCTGAGTTCAGTTTCCCGCATGCTTGTAAATAAACAGGGTGGTGATGTATGCCTGTAATGCCAGCCACTGGGGAGGAAGGCAGACACAAGAGGTTCCCTGGGGCTTGTGGGCTGGCCAACCTAGCCACATTGATGACCTCTAGGTTCAGTGACAGGTCCTGTCTTAAAAAATAAGATGGAACATGGTTGAGGAAGACAGCATTGATCTCTGGCTTCCATATGCATCCTTAGACATGTGCCAAACAGGAATACACACACACACTCACACACACACACACACGCACGCACGTGCACACACACACACATGCATGCATGCGCGCGCGCGCACACACACACACACACTTACCCCTGCCCCCCAGCAAAAAAAACAACAAAAGAAGAGAAAACTCCCAATTGGGTATGCTTGCATTGCTCATTTTGCACTAGGGATTATTTCCTGTCTTTGGAAAAGTCATCAACTAACTTATTTCTCCCCCAGTAGGGCAGTCCTAGTTGCTATGGTTCTGATGGGCTAGACTAATCAAACCTGGGGAAGAGTTACAGTTGAGACTAGAGAGGATTTGGAACATCATTGTCCCATTTAATAAAATGTGGAACTGAATTAATACTGTTTTTGACCCAGAAAGTGAACTATCAAGAATAAGAGGGTAAATATCAGTGACTCCAGTGTGTAGCAAGAATTCATCCTCAGCAAAGCTCTGAAATTATACAGTGAGGTTCAAAGTGAATTTAAAATGGAGAATGTTGGGATCAAAGGGACACCAGGGCAGATGTTTGAAAGAAGGATTTGGGCGCCGTCTGTCCTTGTTTTAGGCTTGGATGGCAAACTGCCTTCCCACAGTTGTGTTATGACTCCCATTGCAATTAAGACATGGAAAATGGATTTCTAAGACCCAATCAAATCTTGTCTCATCAGTGTCAGGAGTCGGAACCATGTATGGGAAAAGATGACTCAGCATCTGAGAGTATTTCTTGCTCTCCAGAGGACCTGGGTTCAGTTTGCAGCTCCCACACCAGGTGCCTCACAACTACCTAGAACTCCAGTTCCATGAATCTGATCTACTCTTTAGATCTCCATGGGCACCCGAACACACATGGTACGCATAAACTCACGCAGGCATATACACCGTACACATAAAATGAGAGAAAATGTTTGTCTTGTGTTGTATATGTGTTTATTATGAAGGACCCCCCAGTACATGGGTCATATCTGTCTGTCTGTGTCATTTTATGATTCGTTGGGATGGAGAGGATGTCACACCAATCTTAATAGTCAAGGTAGATAGACTGTGAGGCACAGTGAAAGGTCCTGTATAGGAATTGGTGTAGTAAGGAGGAGCAGGGCGGCGTCCCACCGCCCAGCTAGCTTAACCTCCAAAATAACCACAAAGAGATGTATTAGTTTAATTACTGCCTGGCCCATTATATCTAGCCTCTTCTTTGCCAACTCTCACATNCCAGAATACAGTTCTGTCTTCTCCGCCTATCTAAGTTCTGCCCTATCAGGCCAAAGCAGTTTCTTTATTGATTAACCAATGAAAGCAACACAAATTCTGAAGGACCTCCTACACCAAAGTGGAAAGGAGTTGAGGTGGGAATCAGGCCAGGATTTGATTCCAAGGGCACGTCAACTTTATACTAACCACCCTGGTCCCTGGATGGAATCTTAGGCAGTGATATCCCCAGCTGATTTGGGGACAGGGTAAGATGGGATCTCACCTGTTCTGTGTCTAATCTGTTGATCCAGGCAAATGAGAGGAAAGGGTAACATTTGCTGGCTCCTAAAGGACTGACCCAAGGGCTGCTTATTATAACTCTCTGAGAAGAGGCTGTGGGTGTGAGTGTTATGGAGTGGCAAAGTGTTTTTGGTCTTTCCAAAGAAGACATTGCTAAGGGAGAAATTCACTTGCTGATTACAATTGTCTAAACACAAATGACTGGTTGTTTTTGGACAGTTTATTTTTATTAATCAAAACTGTAGACAGAGAGAGGCCCTGAGGAATGCCACTTAAGGGGCTAGAAATAATTCTACATAGAGATTCACACTTGATTTTGATGAATCATTCCGTGAACATTTAGTACTTGTAGTGGGAGGGTCAGGAGGGAGTAATGTGCTCTGTCTGGCAAGTTAAGAACTGAGGGCTCTCTGTGAGAAATGCTGGAGTTGAACTCTTGCCGTCTTTTCTTCTTCTGAAGGTTGGCAAGGTGTGCACAGTAACCCGAACCCATGACTCTATCGAGGACTGAGGTACTCTTTCTCCTGTTGCTTTTTTGTGCAGAAAGCCACTTTGACGAGTGTCAGTCCCTTACCCAGTTACAGGCTGAGGCCTGGAATGAATGCTCTGGGAATGTGTGTGTCCATGCTACAGCATGCATGGAGAGGTCAAAGGACAGCTTGTGGGAATTGGTTCTCTCCTTCCACCACGTGAGTCCCCAGGATTGAACTCATGGCAGCAGGTGCCATTGCCACTGAGCTGCCTTCGAGGCACCACACAACACTTTAGAGTGACTCTGGCCTCAGAGAGACCCAAGTCCCCTGAGATTGCTCTTGAGATGGTGTCTAGGTTGTTTCTCAGTGTGCTTTCTCCTGCTTCCTGGCTTCATGCCATGGTTTTAATGACTCTTCAGTATGCCTTGGTCCCATGAATCCAACCTGCAGCAGCAGGGAGTCTGGGAGCGACAACTGCATGATTTTAGAGTGGACACCTAAATGTGTAATGGTAGGCTCCAATATGAATACACAGCCATGATCTGAGCCATGGGATGAATACTCACTGAGCTCTGACAGACCTGGGAGCTGTTTTAAGTGCCATTAAAAGCTGGTATTCAATGTAAATTCAGATGTTGTTTATTCCTCCCTTCTTTCTGCTTACTATATTGATAATCATAATATCAAGGGATGGTGTAGTCCTGTGATCTCAGCTGAGGCAGGTGATCAGAAGTTCAAGGTCAGCCTGGACAATTTAGTGTGACCCTATCTCAATAAAGTAAAAAGAGGGCTAGAGATGCAGCCCATCCTTTCCCACCATATACTCTCTCCATAGCTTAATACTCAATTAATACTCAGTTTCTCTACTGTTAAGCTATTGATTTTTATTCAAAATTTTTTAAAATATTATTTTTATTTCAGGTGTTTTGCCTGGATGTTTGTCTGTGTACCGTGTGCATGCCTGGTGTCCATGAAGGCCAGAATAGGATGTTGGATCCCCTGGATATTTCTGGGTATTGAACCCTGGTCCTCTGAGAGAAGGGTCAGTGCTCTTAACTACTGAGCCATCTCTCTGGCCCCTTGAGTCATTGTTTTTAAAGCTTCCATGCATGAGAGAAAATACATGGTGCTCATCTTTCTGTTAGTTCTTAAACTCAGGATGCGAGTCAGGATCTACTGGAGAGGTTCTTGTTTTATTAAGTTGCTTTCTGACATTTTACACTACACTTTCTGAACTCACTCCATAGCTCATGTTGGTCTTGAACTCGCTAGTAATCTGCCTGACTCAGCCTCCCAAGGACTAGATTATAGATATAAGCCACTGCGCCTGGCTTCTCTAGCCTTTCTTGAATCATGATCTCTAAAGGTGTGATCCAAGAGTAAAACAGAATTGACATTCTGATAAAGCCCATCTATAACTCAGTACTAACAAATGATTACTGAGAAAAACATATTTAC
>LOJH01077545.1:0-14521 GCA_001685095.1 Ellobius talpinus
CACATTTTCTTTATCCATTCTTTGGTCAAAGGGCATTTAGGTTGTTTCCAGGTTATGGCTATGATAAATAATGCTACAATCCCTGACTTCAAACTCTATTGCAGAGCTACAGTGCTTCAAACAGCCTGGTATTGACTAAAAAAACAGACAGGAGGACCAATGGAACTGAATCAAAGACCCAAATATTAATGCATACACCTATACCCAATTTTTGACAAAGAAACAAAAAATATAAAATGAAAAAAGGAAGCATGTTTAACAAATGTTTCTGGCATAACTGGATATCAACATGTAGAAGAATGAAAATAGATCTGTATCTATCACCATGGACAAACTCAAATCCAAATGCATCAAAGACTTCAACATAAAGCCAGCCACACTGAACCTCATAGAAGAGAATGTGGGAGGTACTCTTGAATGCATTGGCACAGAAGACTACTTCCTAAATATAACCCTAGTAGCCCAGACACTGTGAGAAACAATTAATAAATGGGACCTCCTAAAGCTGAAAAATCTGGTATTTTAAACACATGAAACAAATAAGACAGAATTTGTTACAAATATTTTAAGTACTGTTGATAAGGCAGTTGGGTAAATTGAAGATTTCACATAAACAAATGGTGTAAGAACAATGATGGCTACTCAACCATGCTCCAAATTCTGCTAATTCCTCAGGTTCAATCAATGTTAAGTTATAGAGAGAAACAAATATTCAGGGTATGAACTGTGTCCTGTTTGCTTCCATGATGCTGTATAGGGTCATTTCCAGAATCCAAAGTAAAATTCCTCAGTTTAGAATCCTGACTTTTAGTTACACCTCCCAAAATTTATGTTTCTCATAGATTTTCTCAGGAACTGGATAGAAGAGAAAGTTGAATATTTTCAAGCTGTAAAACAAGCTTAGCCTGATTTTTGTATGACTTTGGGTTTAAGGATCCTCCATTGATCATATATGTGCTTGTTTTTATGCTTCTACCATTGTGTCATAAATTTATCACTTGGTACTTTATAGATTCAATAAATGCCAAGATAGAGTCTATAAAGAAACCCTCAATTTCTACTGACTGACAGACCATTTAGTATATTTAAAAAATGATGAAAGGAACCCTAAAATGATGTTTTCACGTATGGAGCAAAACTTCAATTTATTAATTCTACTTAAATGGAAAAACTAATTAATATTTCAAGATACTTTGTGGTATTGTAAGAAGACTTATACCCATAATTAAGAGGGTATCACATTGCTATTTTTTTCAAATTATAGAGTGAGTAAGTGAAGAAGGAAATTCAATATGAAAATGAATCTGTACACATAGTTTTTCCTAGGCAGAAAAGATACCTGACTTGGAAAGCACTGTTTTTTTTAATTATTTGTTTTGTAGTAGAGAAGCTAACCTGGCATTTCCCTCTACTTGAACTGTGATTCAAGTAGCATGAAACTACTGTATAGAATCACTGGTGCTGTGATTATCTCATAAGGGTGAACATTTATTGTGAAATACTCTCATATGAAATTTGGCAAAAGGAACTTTACTGGTAGACCAATGCTGACCTTCAGATGTTGACAGCTTTCAAGTGTACAATCATGTTTTTCCTCCCTTTTAAGCATTCACATCCATCCCAGTAGATCATTACAGCACAGGAGAGCATTTGCATCTTACTTTATCACTGATTCATCTTCACTGTGCAATTTGCTGTGAAGTAATATGAAAATTCAGTGGGAAACCAACTTGGGGTTTGTTTAGCTTGATGTATGAGAGGATTCTAGTAGAAATGTCCATTCTAGAAAAATTAACACACCGTTATATTTTTTTAAAAAAATACATACACTTTATTTAAATAAGCAAAATAATAGAATTTAGCGGTCTATACTCTTTTGTGTCATTAGAAAGTGCTCAACAGTCTTTAAAGGCCATCATGTTATATATGGTAAGAGGACAAGAGCAAATGTGATAAATCAAGGAATCTTCTAGTTGAGAAGACTGACACTGTAACTCCAGCTGCAGGTGATCTGACACCTTCTTCTGTCCTCTGCAGAAAACTGCGTAATTGTGGTTCATGGATATATACTGAGGTGCACACCCATACTCATGAAATAAAATACATACAAAAATATAATTAATGTAATATCGAATATTAAGGATAAGAACCACATTATCATCTCAATGGATGTAGAAAAAGCCTTTGAGAAAACCCAGAATATCTTTAACCAAAATACCTTAAGAAATTAGAAAAAGAAATTACATCTCTCTACATAACTAAAGATATATGACAGGCCTATAATCACTATTAAACCAAAGAGGGGAAAACTGAAGCATCATTTCTACTCCTATGTACAATGCTTCAAACATTAGTCGAAAAAAAATAAGAAAAAAAGGACATTTAAACAAATGGGACAAGGACTCAAATTATTATGTTCTTTTGAAGCAAGAAATAATCCTACACTTAAAAGACCACATAAACACCACCAGATGGCATGTGAAGAACACTTTGAACAAAGTAGTACAGAAAACCTACCCACACATGCACACAAACACATACACACACAAGGAGTTTTTAGTAAACCAATAAAGATCAACTAAAACAAAAGTCAAGAATACAATCCCATTTACAAAAGTTCAAATTTTAAAATAATTGGGCATAAATTTAAGTGAAAATGTTAAAGATCTTGTCTTAGTGTTTCTGTTGCTGCGATGAAACACAATGACGACAAAGCAAATTGGGGAGGAAAGGGTTTTGTTAACTTACACTTTCACAATTCTGTTTCTCATCAAAGGAAGCCAGGCTAGGCACTCAAACAGTGCAGGAACCTGGAGGCAGGAGCTGATGCACAGGCCATTGATAGTTGCTGTTTTACTGGCTTGCTTCCAATGGCTTGCTCAGCTTGCTTTCTTATAGAATACAGGATCAGAAGGCCAAGGGGGCCACACCCACAATGGGCTAGACCCTCCCACATCGATCACACATTAAGAAACTGGATTTATGGACATATTTTCTCAGTTGAGAGTCTTTCCTTTCAGGTCACTCTACCTTTGCTAACACAGACCTCCACAACAGAAACTGTGATTCACTGAACAAAATATCACAAGATTTCTCTCTCATATGAAAGCTGAGGGTATAGAGAGTATTATATAAAAAGAAGAGGAAAGAAACCAGCAAGGATGTAGAGAAAATTGGAGATTTTAATAAATAGTAATAGAGAGAGTAAATGCTACCAGAATACATTATATACAATTATGTAAATTCTATAATGAAATATCTCTTCTTGTACAATAATATATGTTAATTAGAAATAAAAGAAGTAAAACAATTTAGTGCAACACAAAATAAGATCAGGACATCGATTAGAGATTCATTATGCATAACTGGGGCATATTACACAGTTGCTCTGGTTATTTCTATTCTAATCTAGAAGAGAGAGATGACATTAGTAACACTTTGAGCAAATGGAACGGATGACAATCTTCACAGTACACATGGCATGCAGGAGATGGCAGGCAGGAGCTGATACATACTGTCAACCAATACACATTATCAATTCTTACCCTTAGCAAGGGTCAGGCAAGGGACACTGAGACACAATAGTGAATTTACACCCTTACATATGTCAATATCTTTATAATGTTTTTTCGTCCCTGTGTCCTCACATATATCTCTTTTGTCTGGTACTTCAGTTCTCTTTATAATTGTTTTTAATAAATAGACAGATAGGTCAGAAACTCAGAGATGGGCTTAGTAATGTGGAAAGAAATCATGCCTACAGAATATGCTACAATTCTTCTGCTAAGAAAATAAAACTAAGATCTTTTTCTTGTGACCAGGTGCAGTTAGTTCTTTTTAGAAATAGATTACACTTGAAATTACTTGAGAAAAATCTATGAACACCAATGAAGATAAGCAAAAGGAAATAAAGAAAGATCTTTATCTATTTATTCATTTTTTTGTTTTTACCTTGGCAAATTAAAGTGAGATTAATAGTGTATTTGATGTCATGTGAAACATTGAAGTAAACTACAAAACAGATGGAATTATTTAAAAGCATGAGAATAAATAATGCTACCTATACAACGTATGGTAAATGACACTGAGACTCTGATGAAGTATTTTAATTTTTGTCCTCTAGAAGGAAATGAGAATTACTTTAGGATTGCTTTCTGAATATAATTTTTATAGTTTGGGAAATAAAAGTTTGTGGGACAAGAAGAAATACTAGCAGTCAAATCCAAAGATTTCTGTTGGCAAGACAAGTGAACTATATCCCAAGACCCTTTTTTATTTAATCAAAATAATTTTAATTAATTGTTTGTGGTAACTATGAACAAATTTAACTCATCTTTGTAAGATTCTATGGCCTTTTTATTTACTATAATTATAATTTAGAATAGCCTAAATATCTTTTCTATTATTCATGAACTTTGGAGACTGAACTGTATATTTCTCACTAATCTGTAGAGCTATAGGCTACTTAGCACACTTCATTTACTGTTTCATATAGCAGATACTGTAATTGTTTATAGTAAATGAACTGGAAATACAACTTATAATAATCTACTTCTAAGTGAACTTCCACATTCTTAATAGGGTCTAGGAACACTGATGACTTACTTAAATTCACAAGTGAGTAAAAAGACCAGATGCATAGTTGAGTTCTCTTTCATTTGAATCTAATTCCAGTATCACATAACACAATATTGATACATTTTTCACAAATGTGCAATATAGTTTACATAAATGAATACTGCAACTCGAGGATTTTAAGGTGTGTCATTTTTCTTCAGGTCTAGGGTAAAACCTGCTATTATATAAGCTAATGCAATTTACTAAATCCCTTAAAAAATAAAATCAAAAACTATGCTCTAACCTGTTTTATCATATTTTTTCCTTTGTTTTTCATATAATAAATTGTTCTCTAATACAGGGCCTCCTAATTTTATCCTCTAAAGATCATTCTCAGAATTATGATATAGATATCTTTGGGAAGCTACAAATTAAATACACAACATATCAGAGAAAGATACTCTCAATGTTGGCTTCACCTCTTTGTTTCACTCCCTAAATCTCTAATGGTTCTATAATTACTCATATAAGGAAGGGTGAAAATGTTCATGTCTCACTAACTCTGTCCATCCAGAGAGGTTGTTTAGCTTGTGGCATCCTGTAACAAAAGATCTTTCCAAAAGAAAGAACTTAGAAGTTTAACATATAGAACTAAATCAGCAATCCCAATGTATTCATCTTGTCACAGTTATTGGGAGACTTAATATTGCTTCTATACTAACCTGCAAAACCTACAAAGGTGTAGGTGAGACTATTCATAAAATAGTGATTGCCTTCTGCAGACAACTAAAATATAATCAATCAAAAAGAAAGAAAAAAGAACAAAAAGCAGAAACATAAAATACCCTGCCAAAACTGGATGGAGCTAGAAAACATCATTTTGAGTGAGGTAACCCAGACCCAGAAAGACNCTGAGTAAATTGGGAGCATGGGGACCTTGGGAGAGGGTTGAAGGGGAGGAGAGATGAAGGGAGGGGATCAGAGAAATGTAGAGCTCAATAAAAATCAATTAGAAAAACCCTGGCAAGAGAGATGGTAGATGATTTTTATCCAGGTACAGTACATGTATTACATCCTGTGCATTCAGTCATCATCAAGTGATGCACAAAGTATCCTCAAAGCTCACCTCCCATTTCTCCTCAGCATAATTTTTAAAACTTCTTAGCAGTATCCCATTGCTATTTGGAGTCATGAATGTATTATAAGCTGGTGTTCATTTAAACTTTGTCTTGAATTCTAGGAATACATAAATGAATGTGGTCTAGTAACCACTTCAAAGAAGGCGTAGCATAATATAATGTATTTAAAAGTGTTTGGTCTGGTGGTATTAACTGAGAATTTGATTTGATAGAATATAATTTTTCATATCTCATCCAGGACTCACTAAATCAAAAACTCTGGTTTTGACACCCAGCAATTTTTTTAAACAAATCCTGAATTTTATAATGTGATTATGATGCATGCTAGAGCTGGAGCAAAACAACGATTATATCTGAGTCAAAACAGGAAGCATCGAAACAAAATGCACTCAGTGCTTTGGTAATGGTTTTAGGTATGTGAATTCCTTCTAGTAAGGCTACACATGTGAATTTTTTCTTTATATTTCTGAAGGCATATAGCAACTCTGATAAATGAGCCTACAACTCATAGATTATTGGTATTGTTGATCATGCTACTGTGAAATTATTGGGTTTGGTTATCGAAAATTTAAAGGTGAGGTTTCAGGCTTTTTGTAGACATGCAGTTGTTGCTGTTTGACTTGGGATCAAGACAGAATGATGTTTCACTTGGGAAATAACATATCTTGCTGTTGCATTTGCTTTAGCAAAACCTGCTCTGTGTGAATTTGTTTGATATGAGGCTGTCTATTAACATCATATTGATATCCAAATATTAGTATATTATGAAGTTTGAAAACCAAAGGACTTTGAACTCCTTCTGGCATTGTTTGAAACCACATGAATGTTTCAATACTGCAGGTTAGCAAGCTCAGCAGCTGGCACTAAAGTCATTAATGAACTACAGATAGGTATCCCATACTTCCTGAAGGTGTGCTGCTGCGTGGCAAAACATGTAAATGATTACTAAAAGTTACTAAATGAAATTACAATTTTTATGAACTTTATTATCTAAAACCTCTTGCAAATTAATAAAACATCACACACAAATATTAGCCAGGCTCCAAATCAATACAACTTAAAAAACAAATTTACATTCAGAATTAGCATTCAAAATGGAAGCATGAATAGTAAATTTTATACTTTCAGTTTGAAATATATTATATTCACTTATCCACCATGAAACAAACGAGAAAATGACATATTTATACCTAAAATTTTCAAGTCAACATTAGTATTCTGCTTCCTTTGAATGTCGTCTATGAGAGCTTTGGCAGGGGAAATGTGGAAAGTGGGTTATAGACCCAGATCCACCAACAAAACATTCTATACATCATCACTGTCTCGGTCAGCTAAATAAAGAGTAGAACAGATATTTAATTCAGCTCCTCAGAAGACAGCAGTATCTTCTTTCCTTTCTATCCTATCTGTTCTTGCTCTGCTTACTCAAACAGAAATTTTAGATCATCATATACCATTAAGTGGCATTTATATGCTGTTTGAGTCCAAATCAAATCTTCATAGCTCTCCTGATTTCATACTTGTAAATCTGTTGTTTATCTTATAGCATTTATGGTTATATTTCTAACGGTTCCCAGCTTTTGTTTTTGAAATTGAAATACATTTACATCAGTTTCCCCCTTCTTTTTCCACCCTTAAATCTCTCCCTGCCAATCTCATTCCCAAATTCACGTTTTTTTTCTCTCTGGCTAATCAGGTTTTAAGTGCACCAAATTGATCTTCTGAGCTCTTAGCCCCACAAGCAGAAAATTCACTTAATTATGAGTTATGTAGAGTGCATTTTGATTCCACATTAAAATTTCTAGTGACTGGAGAGATGGTTTAGGGGTTAATAACATATACTGCTCTTATAAAGGACCCAAGTTAGGTTCCCATCACCCACACTAAGCAGTTCACAACTATCTGCATCTCCAGTTCCAGAGAATCTTTTGACCTCTAGGGACACCTCCTAACTCATCTATGTTTGCAATCTTGTTCTTGTACCAAAGCCTAATAACTATTATATCCATTTTCTTTTTATGTCTCCTTTCTTCTTCAGTCTGCTCAAATTACCATGACATGCAATAATTTTCACCCACTCTGAAGTGATCTCTTGTCATTCTGATTGCTAATACTGCTTTTCTTGCTCTCCATTGGGCACTGCCTGTTCCCTTTCTACTGCCATAACAAAATATGACCAAGGCAACTTATAGAATAGAGCATTTGTGGAGATCACAGATTCTGAGTGTTAGGTTCCATGATCATCATAGTGAGGAGCATGGCAGCAGGCAGGTAGGTGGGACACTGAAATGTAGCTGATAGCTTACATATGATCCACAAGCAGGAGGCAGAGCAAGACAGAGACAGAGAGAGGAGAGAGAGAGAGAGAGAGAGATCTAACCTGAAGTGGCACGAGCTTTTGTTGTTTGAAAGCTCATCCCCAGTGACACATTCCTTCAACAAGGTCACACCTCCTAATCTTTCTCAAGTATTCAAGTATATATGAATACTTGAAATATTCAAACATATTCAAATAAATAGACCCCCTATGGGGGCTATTCTCATTCAAACCACTACATGTGCTGTCCACCTTCAGGCCTTTCATGATCTCCATCCTTGACTGGTTAATAATATATATATTAACCAGTCAAGCCTTTGCTCAAATGAAGCATATCATTAACATGGTATTTAAAATTGTAACATCCGTCTTGATCCAGAAATATCAGACAACCATCTTGTTCTGTTTATTGTCTCACATAAGTATTTTAACTCTTAGCCTATGACAAATCTCAGCATCCTAGCATAATTTTATGAAAATGATTAAAAAGTATAATTATAACAGCTGAACTATTGAAGAAGCTATTGCTCATAGCACTATTATAACATAACGGCCCAAATCCAGGCTAAGAAGACTAATTTCATGTTTTGTTTGTTTGTTTGTTTTATTGTTATTATTTAAAGAAAGTTATTTTATTACACTTGCTTTTTTTAGTCTCTCAGAGAAGATTGGAACATGAATAAAAGAATAATAGAATTAAGTTGGCACACCTGAGTTTGAGTAAAGACTGTTTCAATATATGTGACATTACTAAAGTATCTAAAATTTTCTGTATGTGATTTGATGTCATTACTCCCCCACATATATACAGAGAGATGAGGACATGTGTGAAAATCCTATAAAGTTTATGTAATGCAGAACGACTCCAAGAACAATCTGTTCTCCCTCGGTTGTATTTATATTTAGGAAACATTTGCCTTGCTTACTATAAATCCCTTCTCTTTATGCTTTATTTTGAATGTAGCAGCAGAGATGATCACCACAGATGATGCTTCTGAAGTTTACTTCAATCTTGAAACAAGCAGAGATTGGAAGTATAGCAGACCACTTGTAACAAGGCTTTCTCTGTCCTGCCTCTATCTGAGCTCCCAAATAATGACACAGAGACTTCTTATTAATTATGAAAGCTTGACTTTTATATGAACAAGCTTAGGCTTGTCCCTAACCATTAATATCAATCTATGTTCTATGATGTAGCATTACCTCTCTTTTTTTATTGATTTTTATTGAGCTCTACATTTTTCTCTGCTCCCCTCCCTGTATCTCCCCTTGCCTTCAACCCTCCTCCAAGATTCCCATGCTCCCAATTTACTCAAGAGATCTTGTCTTTTTCTATATTACCTCTCTTTCATCTTGTACTTCTTGTTTCCTCTCCATGTCTCCTGGTGTCTCCTGTGTGTCTAGATTCTTCCCCTTTTCCTTTCTATCCTCAGAAGTCCCACCTATAACTCCTGCCTAGGAGGAGGTATTGACCATTCATTCAGCTTTTTATTACAATCACAACAAATAAATCTTCACACAGTGTACAACTATCCTACAACAAAACATTCTGTTGGTCTCTTTTAGAGATACCATGACTCACTCCTTCCTATATTATCTATATTAGAGTTGTGGTATGGTAAAACAGCAGATCAAAATAGCTATAGCAGACAATGTGTCACTCCATCCCATATAGCCAACAGCCCAAAGGGGTGGAAAAGCATGTTTCCACCTTTATTTTAGTTTATCGGCATGTAAACTTTTAAGACGGTATACTATAAGAACAATTTCTTTTCCAAAGAGTGACTTTTCCCCTCTGAAAAACACCAACATTTATTTCCTTTACATGTGAATTGATTCATTCTGATACACAGTTTAGAATTTCCTTGTACAGTGCTATATAGGAGGAAGGGTACCAAACATTTTTGTTTGTTTCACATGTTTCAACACTTCACTATTCAATATAATATTTCCAACCAAATAGTTTTATTGATTATTAACTGTTTGAGAACTTTACATCATGCACTCATATCCCACTTGTTTCCCAGTCTCCCCAAGTCTGCCCCCACCCTTGTGACATCTCTGTGAAATTAAAGAAGGAGAAGAAAAAGAAGGAGGAGGAGGAGGAAAAGGAAGTGGAGAAGGATGAGGAGGAGAAGAAGGATGAGGATGAGGAGGAAGAGAAGAAGAAAGAGGAGGAGGAGATGATGTCCAATTATGTTGTCCATATACTCACTGGAGCATGGTCAACCCCCAGGAGCCAGTCCTGTAAAGAAATCTGTGTCCTTCCATACCTGAACCCATATGAGAAGACATCAATTGTGGAGAGATACACTTCAGCACCTGAACCCACATGGGAAGTCATCAGTTGTGTTGAGATACACTTCAGCATTCTTGTCACAATTTTTAAGGTTTATCTTAGATGGCTTTCTATCTAGGCTGTTACTTTTTTGAGGTGTGCGGGTGAGGTGGGGGTAAGGGTTGTCAAAGAAGCATTTTATGCCCCTCTTTCCCAACATTGAGTGTGCAGTCATTAATATCACTGAAAAAATGACTTTTAATGCCACTGATATGTTAAGAAAGTCCTTTATTAGAAAATCAATTCAAGAAAATTACAAATTTTGATTTTTATCTAAATGAAGAAATCTTTTCTTTATACAGGAGTGTTTTGAAACTAAGGGAATTTGTCATTAAATGAATTTTGTTGTTGTCAGAGCTAGGGGACAGAATGTCACTAGAACCTAATGCATTGAAGTCAGAGATACTACTAATCATTCTATCATGCACAGGACAGCTGTTCAACAGATAACTCTTTAACTTCAACTGTAGTAACATGGAGAGTGACCTTAAAGGATGTGAATAAACCGCACTGGTATCAAACCATGCTTTTGCAATCTGCATTTTCTCCAGTGTAGCTTTGATTTTCCTACATGCTCATGAGTTCTTAAGGGTAATCCAGTACATTCATTAAAGTATGTCTGCTTTTCAAGAGGGACTCAGTGGCAGGTCTAAAAACCTTGTGCTTGTTTGTATAACCATACAGTTTGATGTACTCAATTAACCTCCTCCTAGGTTAAAAAGGGTTCCAGACTCTCAATGGCACCAGAAGATCTAGAACAAACATCTTCAGGTAATCAGCTCATGGCTAGAAATGTCCAGATGTTCAGGTGTCCCTGAAAGCCATTATTAATCTGCATTCACTTAATTCTACTCAACACAAGTTGGTTATAAATACAGGATTAAGTCTTATTTCTTGGTCTTACCAGGCATTAGAGAGCATAAATAATAGTAGGTGATTCAAATGAAAATCGGCTTCAGTGTCTAGTTACCAAAATAGCATTCAGACATCTGAAGATGCCTGTGGAAGAATCTAGCTATAATGAGCCTTTATTATATACCAGTTTCTGCCACAGAACCAGGTATAGATACCAATTATAAATAGTTAGAATATAGTTTAGATAGATGATAGATAGATATACAGTAGAAAGTTATTGGTTAGGCAATAATGATATCAACAATGGTATTATCAATACAAATATAGTGATAATGCAAACAGTTGATAATAATTGTTGTACAGGCTAAGAACTTTAATCTCTGCCATATGAAGAGCTGAGAGGTAAAAGGCTGATAGGAAAAGGGTAATTTTGTGTGCAAAGATCAATGTTGTGGTTCAAGACTGCTGGGCAAAAAGCAGATCTCTTTTCTCGGTTATTTATTCTGTTCAAGAACTCAGTGTAATTTAATGAGAGCAATTTATAGAAAAGAAAAAATTTGCTTTACTAAAGTTATTGATTTAGACACTCTTTAGGGTCTAGATATGGCAAATGGTTTATCTCAGCATTGGGAGATGAAAATAGGAGGACTTTAAGTCTGTGGTAAATCTGGATTACATTATGAGATTCTGTCAACAAACTAACAGTTGGGGAGATAGATGGCTTACTCTGTAAAGTTACTTGCCTCACAAATATGAGAGTGTGAATATCCAGAACCACACAAAAATCCCAAAGCCTGGCATGGTGATGTGTTTTTGACATTCCAGCATAGACAATATGGAATATAAAGACAGCAGATGCTGGAGCTTGCTTGCCAGCTAGCCTCTCCTATTTAACAAAAGTAGAGGACATTTTCCTGAGGAATGATAGCCTTAGTTGTTCTCTGTCCTGCACAAATATGGGTACATATGATAAGCCTGTGGGCACACGCATGCACAAAAATAAGACAACATATTAATTTCACTCACTGATATTTTAGTTTATATGTGTAAACCAAAATAAATGAGTCAATAATATTAGAAGTTTGGAATATAAAATTCTTAGGGTAACTATTGGCTATGAAACATATCTGCTCACTAAGTCTGCTATACCCCTCAACTTCCATTCATTCCCTGTCTCTCGGCAACATTTTATTAATAATGATGAAAACAGACAGAACTTATATTAATATGATGAGTCATGTTTTGGAAACAATATCTTATTAACTTCTACAGACTCTGTCCCTGAAGACCAAATTCTTATAATAATTTCAAAATTCACATGAAGAGAATATCAAGTTAGTCCAGAATTTCTATGTGGCCCTAGAGCTATAGAAATCCAAGGTTATTTTCCTTACACAGAAATGGCAGCATGCCTCACAATGAAAGTTTAGAAAGCCTAGAAAAACTCAACTATAAATTAAAAATACAAAAATAGTTCTTCAGGAGCAACTTAGCAAAGGTCAAGCAGACAGCTTCTCTGTGTCAGATAACAAACTGCTTACCACCACTGGTTCAGGTAACTTTGTGGACATGTGCTTTGAATAACTTACTAAAAATAATAGTACACTTCACAGGAATCCTCTTGGTAGAATAATACCTTACTACTTACAGTCTTAAATGTTTATGAACTGCTTCCGTTAACCTGATCATAGACAGAAACACATACAAATATTTGTGTTATAAATGACATTTGTATAAATAATCTTTCCATCATGATAAAGGGAGGTTATAATGTTCAGTGTGATGCTCAGCCATATGATTCAAATTTTCTCATCAAGTATTTCAGTTAGGACAGAAAAGATCAGCAGTGTACAGAGATTAAGTAGTTAACACTTGTTGTAGACACAGTTAATGTGTAATAAAATGCAAAGCAGTAAAAGCTGGTGAAAACGTGTCAACTTCAGTATTTTAATATACTGTGTAGTTCAAACAGTACATTTTATGCCAAGGTTTTGTTTTTGAGCCAGTCTGGCCTACTTGAGAGAAGGGCCTCTCAGACACAGTGGACAGATCTTGAGGTGAAATATCACATTTGCCCTTTGACTTTAACCTACATGTAGAGAAATATCTACATTTTTATACAATTAAAATAAGAGGATTTTTAAAAAGACCTGTAGATTTTCTATGTATAAAAATGTATTTCTGATTTGTACTATTTTGTTATTGTTTGTTTATAAGGGTTCAAGAAGTCTAAGACACTTCATAGCTATTCAAACACCACGAGGGCCTGTCCCCCATTCTTGTCTTATCCCTTTGTCACGTTCAGTTTAACATTGTAACATCATTCTTTCTAATTTCATCCACCCCTGCTCTTTAGCCTTTCTTTGATATTCCCATCTCTGTGCTTCTCTGATATGTTTTCCTCATTCCAAGGATTCACTTCCTGATTGCCTATTCTCTCTTTTGTGTTAAGTATTAAAGTTCTTTGCCTAATGACCTCAGAACAGTGTCTTCCTACTGCAGGAGGCTTCCAAAGTATGAACTCAACTTGTTTCCTTTACTTTTGTTTCTAGTTTGACCTTTGTTTTCCAAACAGTGTACTTTATCCTTCATTCATACATGTGAGGCATGTAGGCATACTTTAAACTTTTACTTATCATTGTGATCTCAGCTCAAAAGCCATATCCTCATGATTTCTTCCTCTTTATTCTGGCTTGTATCACATGCTCTTTTACACTTCCCATGTCATCTTATTCATATTTTATATTACATAATTTATTGTCCAATTCTGATTTGCCTTTCTTTCTCTCATGTTCACACAACTCCCTCATGTGAGAACACATCTGTATTACTCATTGTCATAAGTGAACCCAGAATAGTTCCTGTAAAGCAGTCTGTTTGTTAAATAATTATCCAGTGGTGAGAAAATGAACACATTTGTCAAGAATTATAAAGTATCCTTTGCAATAAAAGATAACAAACTGGAGTTGATTTTAAGAAAGAGAAAAATGCTAAAAGAACAGATAACTGTTCCTTTGTACTTGCTGAAAAATAAGGGTAAGAAAAATGTGAATGTCAGCTCCGAAATTACAAGGAAACTTTGGCTAATGAATTTTTTTTAAAGAAATAAATTCAGCTTGGAAGATCATGATGAAAAGTTAAAGTTGGATTCAGTTTATTAAGGGCCATATACTTTCTTCATTTGGGAAAGTTTAAAATAGAATTCACTTGGATAAAATAAATTCATATACATCTTGAATATCCTCTCATATATAAGGTAGCAGAGTGGATTCTAGCCACAAATAAAGGTCATTGAGCCTATAATTCATGACCCTA
>LOJH01077555.1:0-13328 GCA_001685095.1 Ellobius talpinus
AAAAACTTGTCATTGGTTAACGCTGAATTTGGACTTGTAAACCAGACAGAAACCTGAGTTTGATTCCTACGTAACCAGAGCAAGTCAGGAGATTTCTTTTTGGTCTTGGTCCTCATTACTTTTCTGCTTCTGTGATAGAACACCTGACCAAGGCAGCTTATAAAAAAGCATTTCTGGGGCTGGAGAGATGGCTTAAAGGTTAAGAGCATTGCCTGCTCTACCAAAGATCCTGAGTTCAATTCCCAGCAACCACATGGTGGNAGACAGAATATTGTATACATAATAAACAAACAAACAAACAAATAAATAAATAAAGCATTTCCTCTGCCTTATGGGGGGTTAGACATTTATAGCTGAGAGCTCACAGTCTGATCCACAGCATGAGGCAGAAAGAGAACAATGGAAATAGCATGAGTCTTTTGAAACCTCAATGCCTTCCCCCAAGTTACAGGTCCTCCAACAAAGCCACATTCCCACTAACTCGGGAACAAGTACTCAAATGTATGAGCCTGTGGGGGTCTTTCTCATTCAAACAACTATAGTCTTTTTATTTGTTTTCTTATTTTGAGACAATTTACTAGATCAGCCTCCCCGAGGGCTAGGACTGCAATTGTGTATCATTGGCTAGCAGTATAATTAATCTGATATATGGAGTAGAAGTATTTTCAAACAGTTGCAATTGAATGCCCAAGAAAGTCATGTGATCAGTGTCTAGGCCTCCTCATCCTGCATGTACCAGGCAGTGGTGGGTCAAGGGTGAGCACCGTCACTGACCTAAGGCACCTGAAACACCAAGGGTTTTTATTGCTGTGAAGAGACACCATGACCAAGGCAACTCCTATAAAGAAAACATTTGATTGGGGTGGCTCACACAGTTTCAGAGGTTCAGTCCATTAGCACCATGGTGGGGAGCATGGCAGCATTCAGGTAGACATGCTGGAGTAATGTGATGTAACCCTTATACTAGTTGACTTACATCGTTGTTTCTACACTACAGGTTGGACATAGACTCTAAGAGATGAGCTGAAAGTTAAGTCTGAGAGGGGCACAAAGTTAGTTAGTGGCAAGGCCACATCTTGATACTCAGGTCTGGCTCCATAGCCTATGGTCCCTCATATTATTAATGCATCTCAACACCCAGCAATGGCCTGTTCTTCCTGCTTCTGAATCCTACCCACTAACTCAGGAGTAAGGACTCAAATATATGAGCCTGTGGGGGCCTTTCTCATTCAAATAACTATAGTCTTTTTATTTGTTTATTTATTGTTTATTTATTCTGAATCCCCTTTGTCTTACATAGAAGGCATTCTATTTTTAAGTAATTTTTTAGTTGATTCTTTGGGACTTTCACATCACATACCCCAGTCACACTCATTTCCCGGTCCTTCCATGTCTACCCTCCACCCTTGTAGCCTAACCCCCAACCCAAGAAGAAAAAAAAAGAGGAAAACATTTCACTCCTCTGTCTTTCCTGCCTCTCCAGCATATGTTCTTTTGGTGTAGTGGCCTTGGGAGCTGTGGGGTGCCACACAGTACACCCTTTTGTCCAAACAACTTTACTTGCAAATGTTCATTGCAATGAGTTGTTTGTCTGGCTCAATGCCTCTGACTTCTGATACACCATCAATGCTGTACTCTTCCCGAAACTTCTCTCAGATATCCTGCTGTTGCCCAGAGTCATGGAGATCCTGCCGCTATGGTTCTGCAGGACCAGTCCCTTCACACACTCCAGCAGGTCATAGATAGGGTAGATGTTGGGGGTGGGCCAACTCAAAGTCCTGGATGTGGGCTTGGGTGGTAGGTGAGTTGGTTAGTTCTGGCCTCCTCCAGGAATGCGCCCCTCAGGCCAGGATCAGGGCCATTTGTCTCATACCTACATCATTGGGGCCAGCTCTCTGCACCACACAGTGAGGGTGGGGCCAGCTCTCTTGCTATAGTGGCCATCTATTCGGGAGACCAGCTTTCCTGTGGCCACACCACTTGGGCCAGTCTTTGAGGGGGCAACTGAGGTGGCCAGAGAAGGGCGGGGCCAGTTCTCCAGAGCTCTCCTATGGGCCCTGGTGGTAATACTGGGTCACAGACATCAACACAGACCCCAGTTATGGAAGGATCATGAACCCAGACAGGGCCTCTGTCACAGCTTGGGTCCGGACATCCCTGTGGCCCTGAGTGACTGTGCAGACCACTCAGATGGGTATGGCCCCAGTGACAGTGTGGCCCTTTGATATCAACATGGCCTCAGGTGGTGGCACAGACTCTGGGCATCCACACGGGGTGGCATTACTTTTTATACCTATGTCTTTTGTTTTGGTTTGTTTTTCGAGACAGGGATTCTTTGTGTGATAGCCCTGGCTATCCTGGAAGTTGGCTTTGTTGATCAGGATGGCTTCAAACTCACAGAGATCCACTTGCCTCTGCTTGCTAAGCACTGGGGATTGAAGGTGTGTGCCACCATGGCCCAGATGCCTGTGCCTGTTTACGGCTGGTATATCTGGCAGCATGGCCACTTGCTTCATGGAGCTTTCCTTTGAAAGTGAGCCTCCTTTCTCTCACGGCCTGGCCCATTGTCTAACTTGGAGTAAAACATCCTTGAACTTCTACAATTAGAATTCAGTTGAACGAAATAAAATTTTAACTTTGTTTTCACATGATACACACAAGCAGTGGAGGATCAAACTTCTTAAGAAATGCAGTTCCAGTGTCTTGATATTCCCAGGGGTATTGGACCAGGTGAGAAAGACGCAGGAGACCTTACTCAGTGCCATGGGACAGGAGAACACTGAAGAAGTCCTTGCTGCCTGAGAACACAGCAGCAGGAGGAGGATCATGTCAGTCCAGCATTGAGAGTTGTCTGCAGAAAATGGAGATTAGTGCATTCAGACAGGAAAATAGTTTTCCAGGAAACACTGGAAATCGTGTGATAGTAATAACATCTAACAGCCATCAAGCATTTGTTATGTGCCAAACAGCACACTGGGCTTTTCACTTACGTTATCTCATTCAATCCCCACAAATCCTTATACTTAGTCACCGTTATGATCCCCAGCTTTACAGCTGAAAACTGACACCCACAAGACTAAGGTATGGGACCAGGTGGTGATGAAATGCAGATCCCAACTCAGATAGTTCTACCTGATGCCAGGGTCCAAGTGTGCTGTTTGTTGCCGTTGGCAGCCCATGATATCACTCAGGGTGTTTTACCATCATCCCAGAAGTGAGGTGAGTTCTGCATGGTTGACATTTAGTTTTCATTGACCGTGGAGAGGGGGCAGTGTGCAAACGGAGCACGTTTTCTCACCACCATGTAGTCTCTGCCCCACGTCCCTCATGCTTCTGTGCATGTGAGTTCTGATGTTAAAGCTATCTTCCTGGGTTGTCCCTGAGCCTTTTCCATGTGACTACCCTGTGGAAATCATTGCCTACAACTGAGTGGCTGACCAGCTGTCTCTTTTTGCCATTATTCACATCAGATGTGGGGATGTCTCCCTCATGAATGTTGGTGGTGTTTGAAAGGTCCCTGTCTGCTTGTCCTGTGAAAAGAGCTGTTTTTATTTCTTCAAACTGGCGAAAGAGAGATATGATCTATCACTTCGATTCTAATGGTTCATGTGAGCAATGGTGGAGGAAGTGTCCCCGAGTCTTCCAGAGTAGCTGACCATTTGGGAAGCGGTTCTTTGGAGACACCCGAGGCTGTGCACAAGCTATGGAGTGCAGCTGGGGACCTACAAGATGGGCTCATTCTTCTCCACCTTGGCCCTTTGCTAACTGCAACCTGTGTGCCTCCTCCAATCTCTCAGTAATCTCGTGCATTTATTTGCCTCCTGGTAATTATTTGCCTCCTCACCAAACTGTGGAGTGGATCAGGGACTAATCCACCGTGCTTCCCTCCCTCCCCAGGCCAGCTGTCTGCTGAGGGACAGAGAAGTCCCAATGTGCCAGCACCATAGCTGTGACCAGTATCAGGGTTAGTGACGGCAAAATGCTGTGGGGCAGTGTGCTAGTTATTTCCTGCATTGCTGGAATAAATGCCTGACAGAAACAAGGGAGGAAGGCCTGTTTGGGCTCCTGGTTTCAGAACATCCTGTCCATCATGGTGAGAAGGCAGGACAGAGTTGATCAGAGCAGCTGAAGTGCATGCTAATGCCCTTCATGTAGCAGCTGGGGACTAGACACTTCTCTACCAGGGATGCCACGTAAAGATCTGACAGCACCCCAAAGCAATACCATTAGCTGGGAACCAGCTCATGTGAAACATGGGCTCGGGCAGAGGTGGCGGCTTTCTGTGTTCAGACCAGAACAGGCGCCTAAGCCAAGGGAACTGGCATATGAGCTGGCCTATAAGAGCCAGTGGAACTTTCGCGAAGAGCTGTCCTGCATAGTATTTTGTGGCATGGTTGTAGCATATTTTATTTGCCCAGTCCCCTTTAAGGAACACTGAGGTTTTCAGTCTTCCAGGAGTTCTGAATTAAGTAGCAGTGGTGGGGCTGTTTCAGTAGAGTCAGCAGCTGTGGGGGGCACAGTGCCTTAGGAAGCTGGCCGAGGTGTCCTCAGACAGATGCAGAGTTCAGAGTCATAAATTCTCCCTGGCAAGGGGAAAGTGCCCGTGTTTCTTGTTTCTATTTTGTACCATAAATTTAAAAACCTTTATTTATATTTTCCTGAGGCTTTCAGTCACCGTGAGTATCTGGCTAAAATCTCTCTTTGTCTTGAACTATATACATGGAGATTAATGCCGTGGAAGTGGCAGAAGAGCTGGTCTTGTAGGAATGTTTATCAGCTAAATGCCTAGGAAGAGCTGCGTAATGGAACCCTGGCTCTTCTGCTGTTGGTGGTCTGCCAAGGGGGCTTTTTTCCCTACCTCTCTTATTGAGCCTAACATGTACAAAGCCAGCAAAGGTTTTCTATGACATTCAGAAATAGCAGCATAAAAAAGCCTTTAAGCCCTGTAAAGAAATTTTTTTTCTTTATTTTTTCCCACTGATATTGAGACATTCCTAAAGACAGTCAGGGATGGGCAGTTCTTGCAAAGACTACCACTGTGTCTGGCTTATATGGTAGGTGATAGAGGCACTAAAGTACATCCACCTGGCTGCGTTGGCGACAGAACCCAGTGCTCCATGAATTCGAAGCATGTGATAGACCAGTGAGCTCCACCCAATCCCTCTCTTAATTTAGATCTGCCCTAAGTGGGGAATGAGGATCACCAGCCTGGGCACAAGTACTCAAACCAAAGTCACAGTCCTGGTCCCTGAGAATTACCAAGGTTTAAATAAGTTTAGCTATGAAAAGGTCCTGCCCTGACTGTCCTGTCTCCTCCATACTGCCATTACACTGACATCTGAAGGACCCCAAAGCGAGGAGAGAAAAAGATGAAGGGAGTTTGGGATGGGCCACGTCACTAATGAGCATGCTTGAGATGGAAACTGTGGGGCAGCTTCTTCCAGGAGGAAGCCAGTAATACTGTTTGTTTGTTGTTGTTGTTGTCTCTTGAGACAGAGTTAGTCTTTGTGTAGCCCCGGCTGTCCCGGAACTTGCTCTGTAGACCAGGCTGTCCTCAAACGCACAGAGATCTGTCTGCCCCTGCCTCCTGAGTACTGAGATTAAAGGTGTGGGCCACCACCCCGACTCTTAGTAATGCTTGTTTTGAGAACTGTTAGGGATTAAACCTGGGGCCTCATGTGTGGAAAGCATGTGTTCTACCCTAGCTGCACCCACCTTATGAATGGTAGATGTAGAAGGAGGGAGAGGGAGAGAGGGGCTAAGAACTGTCTATGTGAGGTGGTAAGGATACCTGAAGGTCTATGAAGTTCACCCCTGCACTGCCTTCTGGAAAGCAGTGAGAACCCATCCCCTGTAAGCCTCAGGCACCTGCAGCCAAGGGCAAAGATGTTGTTGGCAGAGACCAACTCATGCCTCTGGCTATTACTGGGGGTTTGAGAATTCCAGATTGCAAGAATAACTGGCAACAGGAAAAGAAATCATGGGTAGCTTTATTATAATAGGTATTTATTATTAATAAACAGAAAAAGTGTGAACCTTTTGCCAAGGTATAGCCATGTTACAGGAAAACAATGTCTTGCTTCTGATGGTTGTAATAATGATAGCAAATACAAATTTGAGTGTAACCCTTAAGGGTAGCTGACCCTAGATTTCTTTTCCAGAAAGTAATAACAAGAAATTGGGGATCTTATTTACTTCTCCTCCTCTGTCTTCTCCTTTTTTTTGAGACAGGATTTTTCTGTGTGACAGCCCTGGAACTCACTTTGTAGATTGGGCTGGCCTTGAACTCACAGAGATCCGCCTGCCTCTTGAGTGCCGGAATTAAAGGCATGTGTCACCATCGCCCGGCTGGGGAGCATCTTTCTTTGCCACAGTAAAAATGTCTGGGCAACAGATTTTATATATTCAGCCCACAAATATACAAGTGTCTCAACCGTGCCGGTATCGGCATAGCTTTTCATGTAGGCTTGTTTTTGCCATGCTGCAGGCGGTATTTGGGGTCTCCCATGTCTAGACCAATGATCTATCACTGAGCTGCACCCTAGCCTTGCATATATCCCTTGTGCCGTATTTCATTCTACCACTCACTTTGAAAGGAGTACTGCTAGCCGGGCGGTGGTGGCGCACACCTTTAATTCCAGCACTCGGGAGGCAAGAGGCAGGCAGATCTCTGTGAGTTCAAGGCCAGCCTGGCCTACAAGAGCTAGTTTCAGGAGAGGCCCCAAAGCTACAGAAAAAACCTGTCTTGAAAAACCAAAATAAAAAAAAGTACTGCTGTTATTTTCAGTATTTCAGAAGTTCTGGGTTAAATTACATGGGGGACATTTGGCCCAGACCTAACCAGAATTCAGTGTTTTTCTTTCTTTCTTTAGCCTGGTGCAGTTTTGCTTGTTCTTGTTTCATTGTGTCTGTGTCTAAAGCATATGGCTTTGGGTGCCTCCAGGATACCCAAGATGAAACGTGTATGCCTAGCCACCACTGCCATCTCCACAGTACACGTGAAAACACCTGCCTACTTGTGAGGCAAAAAGCCTTTTGAGCTAACTTCCTAACTGGGATGGAGTCTGATGACTAGAGCCTGAGTGGTATGGGCTGAAGGAGATTGCACCAAGAGCAGGGTTAGGCCCAGCCCACCCCACCTGTCATTCAACTAGACCCCTCTCTACCCAAACACTGCCTGTCTTAAAAACCACAGAGAGGGAGGTGTTGGTAGGAATGAGGTTAATCCAGGTCAAATATGAGTTTATCAAGCATAGACTTCTGCTTCCAAAATATTTAGATAAGATAGAATTCAGAACTAATCTTGTCAATTACATTTTTTTTTTCTTTTTCGTTTTTTCGAGACAGGGTTTCTCTGTAGCTTTGGAGCCTCTCCTGGAACTAGCTCTTGAAGGCCAGGCTGGTCTCAAACTCACAGAGATCCGCCTGCCTCTGCCTCCCAAGCACTGGGAGCATGTCTGCTGTCTCTCTGTGGGTTTGCCTGCTCTGGACATTTCCTATAAATGGAATCACAGAACATGTGGCCTTTGTGCCTGGTTGCTTTTGTTTAGGATGAAGCTGTCAAGATTCATCCATGTTGTAAGATGCTCAAAAGAGACTAGTTCCAAGTAGTCCAACCTACCTGCTAGTGGGAACATTTTAAAGGTGTGGATCTTGCTGGACTTCAGTCAGAAAAAGTTCACGTTGTGTTCTTTCTGTATGTCTGCAGGTGGCACGCACACAGGCCGGCAGAAGGTTCCAGATCCCTGGAGCCGGAGTGACAGGAGGCTGTGAACTGTAAGATGTGGGTGCTGGGAACTGGACTCAGGTCTTCTGGGAGAACCGTAGGTGTTCTTAACTATGGAGCTTTCTCTCTGGCCCCTTCACCTAGTTTTTTGAGACAGGACCTCTCGCTGGAGCTCACTGAAGAGACTAGGCTAGAGGGCTGCCAAGCCCAAGGAATCTGCCCGTCTTTGCTCCCCAGTGCTGGGATTTAAGCATGTGCGACAACATCTGGCTTTTTTTTTATGTGGGTTAGGGATTCATCTTGGGCCCTCGTGTTTTTCTAGAAAGTAATTTAGACTGGGCCACTTCCTCAACCATATTGTAATATATTTTTGAGTTAATGTATATTAGTTGTATAAACTAATGGGTTTATTATGACATTTTCACACATATGTCATGTGCTGTGATCATATTCAGCCTCTATTACCAACTTGCCTTCCCTCCTCTGCTGTGGACACCCTTCTCCTTTTCGAACGTTCTCCTTCTACTTTCATGTCCTTTTAAATGTAGATTCTGAAAATGAGAGAGAATCATGTGATATTTGTCTTTTTGAGTAAGGCTTGTTTCCCTTAACACAGTGATTGCTATTTCCATCCATTTTTCTGTAGTGACATATTTCTTTCTTCTTTAGAGCTAACTAAAATTTCAGTGTGTGTGTGCATGTTTGCATGTGTGTGTGTGTGTGTGTGTGGTGTATCACATCTTCTTTATCCATTCATTTCTTGTTGGTTTGTTAGACTGGTTTCATGTCTTGGCTATTGTGAGTAGTACAGCAATAGACAAAGACGTTCTGTGTCTTTGTCATACACTGACTTGGATTCCTTTCATTCTGTACCCAGGAGTGCTATTCCTGAGACCTAGCATGGTTAAAGGCTTGACCTCAGCCTTATAGTGCTGTAGAACTTTTAAGAAGTGGGTCCTCTTGGAAGGAAGTTAGGTTATTCTGGGAAATACCTTTGGTGGGGATATGGAGACCTTGACCCCATTCATTTCTTCTCTTTGGTATCCTGGGTAGCAATGAGGGTGCAGTTAGGCTCTACCACATGCTCCCTGGCATTACTATGATGTGCCCATACTGGAGGCCTAAAAGGTCTAAGGACAAACCTTCAAAATGGAGCCAAATAACCCTGACTTTATAAGTTGATTATCTCAGGTCCTTTTGACAACACGGGAAGCTGACTAGCAGTAACTTACTCGAAGGTTAGGGCTTTATGAAGATAACTGAGCAAGTCATCAGTTGGGGGTTTTTGTATAATAACCAGATAACATTGGTATCTGTATAAGAAGGGGAAAGTCTGGACACAACACACACAGGAAGAAAATGGAATGAAGAAACATAAAGAAGACAGCTGCCTATGGTGTAGGAGGATCTTCTTTCTATGTGTTGCTTTCATTGGTTAAATAAAGAGACTGCCTTGGCCTTTTGAAAAGACAGCACCTTAGATAGACGGAGTAGACAGAACAGAATGCTGGGAGAAAGGAGGCAGAGGCAGAAAGCCACCCGCCATGAAGCTGCCAGGTCAGACATGCTGAATCTTTCCCGGTAAGCNCAGGCAATGTTTAAATGAATACAGTTTCCATGTAATTATTTCAGGTAAAGCTAGCAGCTGGGTGGCGGGAAGCCGCCTGCCGCTCCTTTTCACAAGCGAGGAATGAGGCTTCAAACAGCTCCTTCCTTCCCAGACCTCAGAACGAACCAGCCCTGCTGACCTCCGGAAGGTATCAATCTTGGATCTTGACCTTAGATGATCTCGAGCTTCCAACTTCCAGAAACACGGCAGTAAATAGATGTTCCACAAGCTGCCTCATACTTTGTTGCAGCAGCCCAAGCAAAGGGAGGCAGAGTCTTTCAGAGAGGTGCAGAGATCACTCAAGGTCATGCATGCTGCAACACACCTAGAATCCTAGCTGCTTGGAAGGTTGAGGCGGGACACTCATGTGATCACAGGGGTTGGAGACTAGCCTGGGCCACCCCCAGGATGAGAAAACAGTGAAGTGACTTACATTTCAGAAGGCTTTGGCTGGCCTCTGACTGAGACCTGAGTTTCATGAGAAGAGCGATGGAGCCATAGAGATCCACCTACGGATGCTGTGGTAGTGGGTGCTGGGAAATGCTCAGATGGAGGGATTGGTCTGGGAGTAGAACCAGTGGGTTTCTTGATGGGCTAGATGCTGTGAAGGAAAGAAAAAGGAACCAGAAATGACCCCTGACATCAGAACTGTAAGTGGACAGGCAGAAGTTCCATGGCGGGGGGCGGCTACAAAGACTGCAGGGGTGGCATCCAGGGTTCAACGTCAGGAGCTGGATGGGAGATGAGGTGAGCTGAAGATGCCAGGTACAGATATCAGGTAGAAAGTTGGTGATGGTGGGGGGTTCTCAGGGCCGAAGATAGGAGCCTGGGGGCCACCCACACAGATACTTGAAACCAAGCCACCAAGAGGTGGAAGACTGATGGACAAGTGGCTGACAGATCAATGCCCTTCCTAGTGTCCTTCCTGTCACAGGCAGGAAGAGGGGCAGGCAGCAATAAAGGTTGCAAAGAAAGAGTGATGGGGGCAGGAGAGGTTAGAGGAGGGGTCCTAGGAGTCCAGTGAGGAACAAGCGTCAAGGATAGAAGGATGGCTAACCGCGTCAGAGAGTACCAACATCTGGTACCCAGTGCTGGCCTTAGCTTCGACAGCCCAGTAAACACGAGCCCATTCTTATTTTTTATAAATGTCACCCCCACCAGGAGGGAGGAAGGAGGGTGACAAACAAGCACTAAGCCTTCATGCTTCATCACACAGAGTAAAGAGCCGATTCTCCAACGGTAAATCACGGAACTGCTGGCTAAGCACATCCAGCTCAGGAAAGAATCTCCCAAAGTGCCAAGCAGCGGCCCGGAGGAGAGGCCCGGCAGAGGGCGCACAGCTAGGACAGGGGATTTCAGAAGTGAGCCTTGGCTATTATTTGAGTTTTAAGCTATCATGGAGGTTGTTCTTTTGTAAAGAAAACGACACTGCAAGGATTTGTGTGCCTGGGCACACACCACAGTGGCGGGGTGGCGGGCGGTTGCCATGGTGTTGCAGAGCCCTGCGTTGTGGGGCCGACAGGCACGCTGTTGGTCTCCTGTCCAAGGGCCCCTGCTCTAGTGCAGGTAGTCATAGGCTTCTGTTGTCGCTGCTGCTTGCCATGCTGAGGAATAAATCACGGGCCTTACATATGGTCAGCAAGCAATTTTTTTTTCTTTTGAGCTATATTCCTTCCCCCACCTCTTTTTACTTTTGAGACAGGGTGTCACTAGGATGCCCTGGCTGTCCTTGAACTTGTATATATCCTGACTGAGCCCAGGGCATCTTATTCTTACTCACTAGGCTCTTTGCTGGCTCAGTGACAGGAGCCCTGACCTGAGAAGACTAGAAATGACCCAGGCTGTGGGGGAAGGAAGGAATTATATCACCTCTTCCAGGCTGTTTCTTCTGCTTTCCCCTGCTGCTGGAATTGGGTAGCAAATGAGCTGCCATAGTCCTACCTCCACCGCCCCATCATCTCCAAGTACAAGGTCCTTTGTACCACCCAGGCTCCGAAAAGCCCAAGTGACCTTCCTGCATTAGAAAATGAGAATTCTCAGGAGACGAACAGAAATGTGGGTGGAAAATGACTGAAATTACTGGGTATCAGGGGAGATGATGACCTGGGCGAGAAAGAAGATGTGGGGGGAGGACAGGGTAAAAGTGGCTGTGACTCAGTAATGACATGATGCGGAGCTGTTTGCTTATTTATTTTTTTTCCTGGCTTTTACTCCAAATGAGCAGTTCTGGCTGTCACACAGTGCAGGGCAAAGTATAAATCCAGCATTCATAATGGAGGCCCCCAGGGTGATGGTGGCAGGGGGTCCAGAGCTTCCCTGGTGTGATGAAGAGAGACTGGTTAGGAAAGTTGAAAGGGAGGGGACAAGAGGTGGGTGA
This sequence comes from Ellobius talpinus, assembly GCA_001685095.1. Classification (NCBI taxonomy): domain Eukaryota; kingdom Metazoa; phylum Chordata; class Mammalia; order Rodentia; family Cricetidae; genus Ellobius; species Ellobius talpinus. The sequence goes on from LOJH01077555.1 coordinate 11,713, forward strand.
GAGGAGAGAGGAGAGCCAAACAGTCACTGAAGTGACAGAAGGGGACAGGGCACAATAGATGTGGGGCGGAGGAGCTGGCCAAGCCAGGTTTGGCTTTATTCTGTGAGGTGATGTAATGGACCAACATGTTGGCATCCCACAGCTTCCAGAAGAGATGCTCTTGAGCTTGATACCTTAAGAGTGAAAACAAAAAATTTCCTATCTCACAGTCTGTAGTCAGAAAATCAAGCCTCAGGTGTCAGCAGGAACCATGATGTTTCTGGAGTCTGGGAGGATTTCTCTTACCCTTTGCAGTTCCTATGGCTCCAGGCATTCCTTGGTGTGTGTCACAGTGTGCTGTACAACTCCTGAGCCTCAGTGAAGGTCAAAGACTACCAGCCCTTTAAGTGCTGGGAAGCGGTGGGGCTGTCAGAGGGCGTGGAAAAACATACCGGAAGTGGGGCATCACATGGACTGATATATTAACTCAACTTTCCACAGGACCATCAACTGTTGGGCTCAGGCCCTGGGTTTTGGGGAAATCCTCACTTGTAGGGATTTCTCTCTCACTCTCATTCCTCATCTGGCCTCCCAAATTCTACCCACAAATGACCAGCCACCGTGGTTGAACCAGGAAGACTGTGTTATGTGTAATAAGACAGACACAGAATGACAGATGCTTCATGAGTCCACTTCCCTGAAGTGACTGTAAAGCCTGCCTGGGGTCTGTGGAGCAAGTAGAAAGGTAGGCAGAGAGAAGAGGGTTTTGTGATCTGGAATTGGAATTTGAGTCTGTCTTAGCTACTTTTCTGTTGCTGTGATAAAATTACTCTGCCCAGAAGGAATGGTTTATTTTGGCTGACAGCTCAAGATGCCTCCCATCACGGCAGGGAGGTAAAGCCAGTGGGAGCTTGAAGCAGCTGGTCAAATTATACCACAATCAGGAAGAAGAGCAATGAGTGCACGCTCAGCTGATTTCTCCAATTACACAGTCCTGGACTCTGGCTATGGACTGGTCCCACCCACAGTGGGTTTTCTTACTTCAACTAGTGTACTCAAGACAATTTCCTGCAGAAATCTCTTCTCCCAGGTGAATCTAAATTCTGTCAGCTTGACATTTAGCACTAACCACCCTAGAACACCTTGTTTTCTTTGTGATTTGGGCACATTGTTTAACCTTTTTGTTTTTGGGGATCTCTCATAGCTAAAAGTGAAACAACTATGCTAATTACCCAGGAGAAAGTAGAGGTGGGGACATTGCAGTCACTTAGCATTCCCCCTCCACTTGTGTAGAGGTCAGAGGACTGCTGTGGGATAATGCTCTTGTACACTGTAAAGATTTGTCACTCATATTGGTTTAATAAAATGCTGATAGACCAATAGTCAGGTAGGAAGTATAGGTGGGGCAACCAGACTAGGAGAATTCTGGGAAGTGGAAAGGCAGAGACACAGTCACCAGTCAATTACAGAGGAAGCAAGATGAGAATGCCTCACTGAGAAGAGGTACCAAGTCATGTGGCTAAACATAGAGAAAAACTATAGGTTAATTTAAGTTGTAAGAGCTGGTTAGTAATAAGCCTGAGCTAATAGGACAAACAGTTTATAATTAACATAAGCCTCTGTGTGTTTCTTTGGGA
>LOJH01077576.1:9084-22612 GCA_001685095.1 Ellobius talpinus
TTTTTGTCATCAGAGGCCATTTCATTGCTATGTTCTTTTATCAAATAACAGTTTTAGAATTTCTCCTAGAGCCAAGGACCTACCTATCTAGTTCAGGGTTCTTGGATTCTTGGAAATCATGGTTTCCATCTCATGGTGTGGACATAATATAATATAATATAATATAATATAATAAGCCATTGGTTATTCTTATGACATCAGTGATATTATTGTGCCAGTGTATCTTGCAGGCAGATCACAGTTATAATTGGCAGCTTTTGTGGCTGGTTGATATTAGTGATCTCTTTTCTCCGTTGGTAGCATGTAAAGTAATTTATAGCAACAAGACTATTATTCAGTAGGAATATGACTTCTATTTTGACACCAGCTCATTTTGTCCATGTTTGATGACATGTGTACATTGCATCTTCACCAGTTACCTTACAATCAGGTTGTATAGAGCAGTCAATAGCTTTGACGATAGCCTGTGATCCTTTTTGGGATCCATTGTGGTGACAATGTTCATGTGTTGGATTTGGAAAAAAACAGAGGAAGGGGAAACATGATCACAATATATTGTACAAAAATTTTTAAATATTTTAAATAACTACAAATGAAAGAAAAAAATGATATTACTATAATAGTATAGATAGTGGAAGTCTTTATATTAGGAAGGTATATTCATTATGTTTGGAATCAGTCTGCTTGATCAAAGATTTTCATAAGCTGTTAATATATTTTTGTTTTGTGCTATTTTACTGTTACTCCACATAAATTATTTCATGAGTTTAGAAATTATACTGCATGAAAAACAGATAGTGATGGTCACATATAGAAAATAAAGCCATGTGTATATAAATATTGGCTAACAGTTGCATGATTCTTGGACTAATCAGTTGAAAGTTGTTAAAGCAATAATACTCCAGTAGAAATGAGCTCATCTTGCAGCTTTTTCTATGGAGAAAGGGCTTACTATTGCAACAACACAATAAATACCTGCACACATGCATAATACATAGACATATACATATATGAAAGAAATTGTGCTATAAATTTATCCTATAGTGACCCATGCTATTGTAATTATATGTTCTATGTGACTCATTGTTCAAGAGAAACTTCATATTTGCATACTCTTTATTAGAAAGGAATTACAGCTGTACAATCTTATAGTGACTGAAGTCCACTAAAATGTTAAAAGATGCTAGTTGTTATTAGCTGGCAGCTTGCTGACCTCAATTAGTAGAAATGAATATTTAATGATTTAATTTAAACACACAAGCAGATGTTTCACAAGAGTCATGTTTTTGGGGATTTTGTTTCTTCCTGTCTGAAACATTCTTTTTGACCCTGGGAGATATGTGTCAAGAGGATTAATTCAATGTAACCTTCATCGTGCTGAACACCAGATTTCAGAAATATTTATGTTACCTTCAAGTATTTATTTACTTTAAGGAACATATAACTCTTTTGGAAGGCTAATGGTGTGCAGACTATGTAGTTCAAAGTTAAAACAAATACTTTTATGAAAAATTAGAAGATATCAGAATATTTAAGTTGAGTTAATCTCTTAAAGCTTCCCAACATTCAGATTTTCTCTTCATAACAACTTTCACTGTGATTCTACAGAGAATTATCCGATGATAAAACAGAACAGTCCACAGAGTGCAGCTCATGAATAATCACACTAGCTAGCTTTTATTCTAGCCCTATTATGGTTGCGAGTGATCTTATCCCAGAGATGCAAACATGAGATATGAGTAGAAGTGACCCTCTAGCATGCTGAAATTGGTATATTTCTTTAATTCCTTGCTGGCGTTAAAAAGATTCCAAGGCCCAGGAATGCTAAAGTAAGATAGAAAAAGTAGGTCTGCTACTTACTGTCTTGAAGATGATTGAGTAGGAAATCCTCTGTTGTACAATTACGTAAATGACAAATACACTTCATTGTGCTATTTCCTTCAAATATTGACATCATTTGCTTTTGAAGTACAGATTGCCTAACATTGTTGAGACTCTGACTTACCATATTGACTCATACTTAAAATCAGAACTTTTCTTCAATTTATCAAATAATTGTGCATTCCAACTCCAATACATCATTGCCTGCAAATCTTCCATGTGAATATTTTCTCAATGTAGGAGTAACAAAAATGCCTCTTTAGTTGAATTTTAACTTATATTTGAGTAGCAAAATGGGTTTTAATTAGGGAGCACTGGAAATGGCTCATATGTGTAACCTAATATTCACTTTTGCTTCTTGCACTTGTAGTCAGAGGAAAGCAAGTGACATTTGGAAAAAGCTTAATGGCCGCCAGTCACTGTTTACCGTATATTTTAATATTGGTAGCTTTCAGCCTCAGATTAACTGAGAATTCAGTGACGATGATTTGCTAAAATTTAATTCTGCAGTTATATAGAAAAACCACCAAATCGTGTTTCAGGCTACACATTCGTCTAGCACAGAGTTCACAACATGCCTTGACTGCTTGCAGTCAAAATGTGATGGTCTGTTATGGACAAACTGTTATGTTCACAGGTTTGAATCGAACTTAGTTTAACATAAAATAATATTTCATCAAGTCTAACATAAATGTTGGTGTTTTTCTACAACCTTATTTTGCCAGTGTTTTCTACTTTATTATTTCTGTCGTGTGTGTGTGTGTGTATTAGTTCAAAGCACAACTTTCAGAAGTATCTTCATTATTGTTTGCTGCACAGAGCACTCTTGCCTATCTAACCGAAAAGTTTCTGTATAATTCTCTTGTTTCCACATATCTTCTTTCCTATAAGCTCTGAGATTAAAAATGTGAACATACATACTATCAAAACTGTGTCTTTATATGAGTTCTGATCTCAAGTCCTTGGGTTTGCTTGGATCATGCTTTCACACACTGAGTCATCTGTCTGACCCCCTTATGTTCTTTATTAAATAGATAATCAAGACAATAAACCTTATTTGATTGGTCAATTCAGTTTATTTTTGTGATTATTGTCTTTTTCTTAATTGGCACTTATAATAATTAAAATAATGTGATCTCAGGAACCACTCAAGTTCATTTTTTTAAGGAGATAAATTCTGACAATTGTAACAGAGCCAGCCTGGAATTCACTATGTTGCTCAAGGAGGCATTAAACTCAGGATCTTTCTTCTTCAAATGACAATGCTGGGATTATAGTGGCAATGCCTGGTTTTAGATGTATTTTTCTTTAAACAATTTTCTAAAATGTTATCAGAATTTTTTCATTAAAAATGAAGTTGAGTATACCGCAATCTTCTTTAAAATTGCTATCTGTACAATTCCTAGCAATTGTGAATCTATTAATACAGAGTTAGAAAATTTTTGGTTTGATCTTTGAGTTTTTTGAATGTTTTACCCTACTTCTCAGTAACTGCCTGTGTAGTGTTTATGTAGTTTTCACTTAATTAATATGTGCTTCTCTATATGCATTAACTCTTAGTATATTCACTGTGTTGGGTAGACAAGCCTGGTTTCTTCTTGGATAAGAGGAGCTGTATATTTGAAACACTATTGAGCTGCTACCTTCCCCTTAAAGAAAATTACATGCTGATACCAACAGTAAGCAAATCAAGCTGGAAGAAGTGTGATTTTTTATTTAACTGAGTTTACATTACACGTAAAAATACTTAGAGTATGTCAGATTAGTTTCTTCTTCATTTTATTTTTCATGAGGTAGTAGAACACTTGACAGCAGATTCTATTTATGTCATATCTGTTGCTCTAAATACGTTCTCACTAAATTTGTAGAAAGGGGGAAGTTGGAGACATTGCTGATATCACAGAGTACTATTCAAACATGAAGCACAGAGTTCACATCCCCAGTACTTACATAAAAAAGTAACCAATGTGGCAGATATATGTAGGACCAGTGCTATAGGAAAGGATAAAAACAGGTTCCTGAAGGATACTGAACAGCCAGTGGTGTCCTCTTGTTTAGCCAGAGTCCCTGCCTCAGATTATAAGGTGTGTAGTGATTTAAAAATGCATCCTCTTTCCAGGCTGCACATGTGTGCTCATATCTTCATGTACATATGTACAAATATAGAGGTGTATCATACATGTATCATGTAATCACAGACACACACACAGATAAATAAAATAATGTGCAATAAATAATCTATTTATCATACCAGAATAATAATGAAATATCCAATGATACTAGAACAACTTAAAAAGTATAACTGTTGTAGCTTTTTTTCACCAATGTACATAGACACGGGTCTATGAAGCTTCCATTCACAAATCATTGACTCTGACCTCATTACGTTACCTCGGCTACCAAGTTGGCAGCATGCTTAAGGGAGAGAATCTGGAGCCAAGGCTGATTAATATATCTTGTGTGTAGCTATGCTAAACTAATAATCTAGTGGGCAGTCAAGAATCGCTGAAGGTTTAGGAAGAAATATACATTAATGCTTTTCCTGCTATTTATTTGCTTAGTTCATTACTCATTTGAAAGTACATTTATCAGTTATGTTATTCATTTGTAATTTTCAGTGAAGATAACATATAAGTTGTTTCTATCATAAATGTTCAGAAGTGGACAAGTTCAAACATCCCATAGGCAATACTGGCATAGTATTGCTTATACATAAATGTAATTGGGTTGTAGTTATTATAGTGATAGATGCTAAAATATATTTTAAATTTATTAATCATAAAGAATATACATGAAGAATTACATGGCAACATCGTAAGTGACAGCTTTATCAAAGTAAGCTTCTCACTTACAATTTCAAAGAGAACCACACTGATCAGATATGTGCTGTCCGGTTTTATGTCCACCTGACACAAGCTAGAAGGGAACCTCAGTTTAAAAGATGTTCCCGTAATATCAAGTTGTAGGCAAGTCTGTGGGATACTTTCTTAATTAGTGATTTATATGGTAGGGCCCAGTCTGGTGGTCCTGGGTTCTAAAGGAAAACATTCTGAGCAAGCTATGGGAAGCAACCCAGCCAGTATCACCTCTCCATAGCCTCTGTATCAGCCTCTGCCTCCAATCACCTGCCGTTTGAGTTCCTGTCCTGACTTCCTTTGATAATGAAAAGTGATATGGAAAGATCAAAAAATAAACCTTTTCCTCCCCAAGATGCTTTTATGACCTTGGTGTTTCACTGTAGCAATAGAGACCCTAACCAAGACAAGATGTCTGGCTTATTGAAATGGTACTTTCATAACAACACATACTAGTTATCTAGAGGAAAAATGATGGCAAAGCTCTTAGTTTTGTGTATAAAACAAGCCCATATAAAGAAATAATATACGTACTGGCAATGGATATGGCAGAGCTGAAAACATTCATGCAAAAACAAGCATGCATGTTAATGGACCTCACACACAGATTCAAATTCTCTGGAATCCAAGTCTTAAAACCTACTGGAGAACATCAGAAATAGCCCAGACTGGCAAATATGATCTTTGTCCCGGATTTCAATTATATGATTTTAGAATGCAAACAAAACTTCTTGATTTTGAGAATCAAAATGGATATATTCATAAAATGAAAACATATGGCAAGGATGTTGAGTCAAATATTCGAGAAATTTTCTCAGTGATATAAAGCCATTGCATTCAAGGCAAAGAACAGCACTGGTTACTGCACAAACTGCCAGGAATAAAGCAAATCCTGGTAACATCAATTTTTTCAAAGATAATGAAGAACTGTGTTTGTCTAAAATTAGATGGGCCAAACTAATCTTCTATGAATTAGGATCAAAATAAAATATCTGTTCCAAGACTTTCATATTTTCACTTAAAATAAATGTTTTGGCTTTCTTTTCCTACAAATCTCAGAACTACATCAAATGTTCAATTAAGACTCCCAAGAATACTTTATTATTTTATAATAAAACTGTCCTACAGTGCATGAACACTGGCACATTGATCAATAACTGTTGGTCATAGGTTAAACTGTACTTATATTAATTAGTGGCACTTGATGCTAGTTTCCCATGTTTGGTCTGCATTAAATAATCATAAATCAGCTTTCAAGGTACTTATGATCTGTTCTTGGGAAAGAAGTGGTTTATCTAATCTTCCAATTTAGGTCAAAATCCATCACTGAGGAAAGTCAGGGCAGGAACTGGAAACAAAAATTGAAGTAGAGGCTGTGGAGGAATATTTTTTACTGGTTTATTAATAATGACTTGCTTGGGATGCCATCTTGTATTACCCTGGACCATCTACTTGCCCAAGCGTGGTAACCCCTTCAATGAGCTGAACCTCCTCACATCATTCATAAGTCAAGAGAATGCACTACAGGCAATTCGTGGAGGTATTTCTTCAACTGATGTTCTTTCCAGATAAGTCTAACATGTATCAAGTTGATAAACAGGAGAAGAATTCAGTAAACAATTGGTACCTTAAGGTAGATTATCTGATGTAAGCAGTATCAAGACCATGTACAACTTCTTGAGAATGTGACTCTGGACTGAGAGTGATGAGTCAATTCACATATCAAGAACATATGTAAATCATGCATGACAATGCTGACCTCACAAAGATAATAACAACGACTACATATGCAGTGTTTCCACACTGTAAAAATTATTTTGGATCAATTTACCTTAAATTGAACAAAATGATCAATTGCCTCTTAACATTGAAATTTAACAAAATAATCAACTTCTCCTTAATATTGAAAAGGAAGCATGTTCCACATGGCTTTGAAAAAGTCAAAAACTATCCTTGTAATTTCTTTTTTTTTATTTCAGACACTTTTTTATTGTTATTAAAAAATTTTCCNATCCCTCCCCATTCTCCCCATCTCACTTCTCTCTCCCCCTCTCCCCTTAGCCCCTATGGTTACCCTAGGAAAGGCAAGGTGAAAGCAGAGCCTAGAATTCTTTTAAACAAAAGGAATTGTAATTAATCCTCAGTCTTCTGTCAGTGTAAGCCTCTGCTTCTCCTTACATTGGCTGACATCTTTACTGTAGAAGGTCTAAATTTTCACACACAAAAAAATTTTAAAGAGTGATACTCAAGGAGGGTCAAAAGACAACTCAGTGGTTAAGAGCACTTTTTGCTTTTATTGCTCAGATCTTAGCACTCAAATTAGATAGTTCAGAATTGCCTGTTAACTCAAGTTCCATGGGATCAAATGCTCTCACCCAACATCTGTGGGCAATTGTATGACCTTGGTGAAAAATACAGAAAATCAGGCAAATACACATATATGAAAACAAAAATAAACAAAATTTAAACCATTATATCAGTAAGTTTTATAAAAATTATAACTTCCTTTGTAAAGAAGAAAGGATTTTAAAAATGTACATTTCCTAAGTTAAATACAACATTATAGAATAAAATTTATAATAATTTCCAAGATATGAACTTTAATAAGCAATGTAGTTTCAGACACAGGTGGTAGTAGATAGAGAGTATAAAAATTCCTAAATACAGTGGTGGGGTATCCACTCTACTAAATTTATGTTTAATATGCAATGTAAATCTCTTAGAACTTGAATGTCTTTAAGAGTTTTATAAATTGTATGATCTTTTTCATTTAGGAATGAATGACCTATGTTAGATAATTAAACATACATTTCCTTTTCAATTACTCTTATACAGTGATTTTGTATTAACAATACTACATGATTAAGTTTAGTCTGAAATCTACCCATTTCTAAGAAACATATTTCATAATTTACATTTTTGTTACCACTTCATATATTGAAACAATACATTGTTATTTTTATGTATTAACTTTTGAAATATTGTCCTTTCAATTACTTTTAATAATATTAAAACTTCACAGGGTGAAGAAATGTTTTCAAGCAGAAACCAGTGTTCCATGGGACTTGTTTCTTTGCTTAATTCATTCCTATACAGTTAACAATTAAAATCATTTTCATCTATCAATTTTATAAATGAAACCATTTGGAACATCATAAATGTAAAACTATTTTACTTAAGATAATCTGGAAAACTGAAATTGATTTTTGGTCTAGATCTGTACTAAAAACACAATACTGACTTAATGAAGAATAAAAGATTCCCCTGATTCATATGCTCTGATTGAAATGTTACAGCAATATCTGGAAATGTGCCTTGATTGTTCTCTTACAATTTGTGATGCTGTTTTTCTTCACTGCTAAAATATATGGCTATTCTCATTATTTATTTAATTCAACAAGCATTATGCTTTCTAAACTGGTACATTGCAATTTATTAGCAGTCATTTACATTTATAATTTCTTCCTAGTTCTCACTACTGTTTCTTTATACAAACCATATGAAATATATATTAGATCATAGGAATCTGTTCTTTAATTTCAAATACACATTAAGCATTTGTTAATCTGAACAATATTATCATATTCATCTTCCAGTTCATTAATTCTCCATTCTTGTGGCACAATGCTTGTGGAAGTAACCAACCAATACTGATTTTACTGAGGTCCACCCCACAGGATAGAACCTATAAACAACAATACTTAGGTGACCAAGAACATGAGACTAGATTGCTTAGGGACCTACAGTAAAACAAGTATGACTTTTGTAAAGAAAAAACAAACAAAAAACAAAACAAACAAAAAGACCCACAGTGATAACAGGATTCCTAATGATACCCTGCTGTACTCAAGGATCAGTGCCTTGATCAACCATCATCAGATAAGCTTTCTCCTCCAACAGATGGGAACAAATAAAGAGTCCCACAGCCGGAAATCATTCAACGTGAAAGACCTTGGAAAAAATGAGGCCTAAATGGGTTGACGCCATCAAATCCCTTCCTTCAGGGCTCAGGGAACTCTGCAGAAGAGCAGGTAGAAAGACTGTGAGAGCCAAGGGGAGTAAGGGCAGGAGAACAAGGCCCTCTAAATCAAAAGGCCCGTATGAACTCATTTGGCCTGCAGCACCATGTCGAGGGTCTGCATGAGTCTGTATCAGGTCCTCTGTACATAGAGTATGTCTCCCTGTTTGGTGTTTTTATGGAATATCTGAGTGCGTAAATAAATGGGTACCTGATTCTAGTCCTTTCTTTTGGGCTGTTTCCTTCTGTTCGTTTGTCTTGGCCAACTTCCATGGGTTAGTTTATGTGTTGTTTTATTTTATTATTATCCCTAATAAACTTGTTTGAGTTCTAAGGTCAGTCAGAAAGAGAGAGCATTCAGATGGGACAGGAGGCAGAGAGGAGCTGAGAAGAGAAAATAGGGAAGGAAAACTATAATTAAGATTTACTATATGAGAAAAAACTCTGTTTTCAGTAAGAGAAAATACAATGTCAACATCCCCAAAAGGTCACCATTTTCAAAACACACAGGCTTTAATTTGTACTAACATTATTTTTCATCACCAGGCTACTCTCCTACTGTCTTAAAATTTCCAATTCTACATCTCATATTTTCTATAATCTGTTTCATTTACATTCCTTCACTAATGGTAAGTACTTCTTTAAGGCGGTATGTTTCAATCGCAGCAGCTAGTAGTTTACGGCTTTCTTAATGACCCATATGCCATTTATAAGACCACCATGAGCAAGCAAACTGCTCCGTCCTGTGTGTCTTAGTCCTAAAACCTCAGTGAGCTATATAGAATAAGAAACGACAGATGCTACAAAAACTACATATGCTGTGGTGTGAAAGAAACTGGCCTCCAAAGGGAGTGGCACTAATGGGCGTTATGACCTTGTTGGGATAGGTGTGGGTTTGTTGGAGGAAGTGTGTCACTCTGGAGGCGGGCCTAGAGATATCATCCATGCTCAAGCAATGCCCAGTGAGACAGTCTACTTCCTGTTTCCTGCTATCGAGATGTAGGACACACAGCTACTTCTCCAGCACCTGTCTACCTGTACACCACCGTGTCACACCATGATGATAATGGACTAAACCTCTGAAAAGGTAACTATCCCAATTAAATGTTTTTTCCTTTATAAGAGTTGCTGTGGTCATGGTGTTTCTTCACAGCAATAAAAACGACAACTAAACACAGAAACATAAAAACATTCTGAACTGGGATCAGTAAACTGCACTTATGCCTGTGGAGTGAAGGTTACTATGTAAAAACCTGGCATCTCAGCTTTTTTGCTACCATTAGCATAGCGGGTGGGGTTGGTTAATCTTGGCAGGAGGTCTTTATTGGAGTGCAGTGTCTGGTTACAGTCATCTGGGAAGGCTTAGCCAGTTCCAATGAATATGATGGAGGCACTTGGATCTTTGATATGTCCGCGTGTATGTCAACAACATACATATATCTACTCAGGACTTCATCTGCTTGCCACATTAAAAACCGCTTTTGCAGAAATCTGTCTCTGTATGGTTGAGTTCTTCTGAGCTTCAGGATACCATTCTCAACCAACCATCTACATCTTTCAGATCACAGTTTCAGAATCATGGGATCCTCTTGGGGAGTACTCAGTGTTGCAATTCAAACCACTGCTCGTCCTTCAACTACAGCTGCTTCCTGCTCTCCTTCCTTCCATATTATCTTAGTTGTCTTATTCTTTCAATTCTTCCATCCTTACACCATTAATATTTTCATAACTTTATTTCTGTTTTAGAATATCAGATTTCTGCCTCTAGTTTGCTACTCAGGTGCCATAATCACAAAGAAGAATCACTAAAACTTTGGGCAATATTTAGAACATGTGCTTGATAAAGCACAGTTCTTGTGGTCTATTCCAGTCTTGCTGAGAATATCTCTACAGGAAATTCTCATTCCCACTAAAGTTAAGAATTACGTCTTGTAAGGGGAGTTTGTCAAAGCAAAACCTGTCTGTTGATTTTCTAAGAATGGATTATTGGAACTCAGTAATGTCTTTCCATTCATTTACTTATGATTGGTTTGTTACAATTACTCAGTTGATTTGTACGAAATAGAGATTTTATGGTCTGAAGAGTCTAAAATGTTGACTGACCCCTGCCAGCTACAGTTTGCTGACCCTTGCCTAGAGTATTGCATAGTCTAAAATTGGTTGTTAAATGAGACTGTGAATATTTTCAGGCAGTTATAACAACTGACTATGAAAATAGGAACAAAACATCCAATATGTTAGCTAGACTACTTCTTTCCAAACATGTCCTTCTCTCCTGTGTTTCTGAATGCATTATAGCATACTGCACGAAAACCCATCAGAATTGAGAATTAGAACTAGGCAACAACCAAATAATGAGTCCATTTAGCTTTCTAAAATGTGTTAAAATAAAATAGCATTTCTGTTACTCCAAATAGTGCACAGAAATAAACCTGAAGTGTGACGCTGGAATGCAATAAGCTTTTATAGATTTAAACTGATATGAGCCACGAATGAACAATAAAAATGACCCAACACATTATTTTAGCCCTTATATGAATATACTGCAAATTACATTTTCTGAATCATTATCAGCAATACAATAGCTTAATATCTGAAATCAATATTCACACCCTGCTTACATAACCTATCCTGTGCTTTTCTAACAGAGTTCTTATTAAGGCCATGCACCCAGTCTGGAAATAACTGTATTATGATAGGAGATTTGATTGGATGATTACAAAAAAAGAGTTTTATCTATGTATCTAATATACAAAGGAAATTGTTATTCAAGTAAGTCTAAAAGCAGAGAATAATGGTGGAAACATTGTGTATTTCTCGCCTAAGAAATTTGAAAATGAGTATCACCATTATTAGGGATTTATAACATTCCTCTTTTTTTTGAAAAAATACATGCTTAGCTGTGGCTTTCTTTTTTCCTTGTGTTTTATGTGCTAGAGCACAAATGTTGTTGCCATAGATAGATGCTTTACCACTAAGCTACATCCTTAGCACCAGATTAAAATTAAAATATTTCTTTTTGGGATTTCCTGTAAGAACGAAAGAATTCAGGTTTACAAATAGCATCAAACCTTATTTTCATTTTATCCAAGCTGTTATGTCAATGTATCATGTCAGGAGGACTGATTCATACAGTCTTTTTTAAAAGTTTTGATTATGAAACTGGGCGGTGGTGGCTCACACCTTTAATTCCAGCACTCAGGAGAAAGAAGTAGGTGGATCTCTGTGAGTTTGAGGCCAGCCAGGTTTAGAAGAGCTAGCTCCAGGACAGATAAGTCTGTTACACAGAGAAAACCTGTCTTGAAAAAAAATAACAAAAATGTATTAATTATCTAAAATGTTAAGTAAAAATAAAACATGGTAGGAAAGTACAGCCCAACTTGAACCTCAACATTATTTATCATGAACCATCTTATTACTAGTGCTGTTAAAAAGTCTAGTTAATTTCTTTTCTATTATGTAAACTATCACTGGAATGCACAAAATTTAGATGTACAATTCTAATACCATGTATAGCGAAGTATCTCTCAACAGTATTATGGCATAAATGAGAGTTTCTTATGACAAGAATGAAATGTTGCTTTCCAGAGAATGTTTTACTATGTTTCTCTCATTCTTCTGATCCCATTCCTACTACAAGGTTTGCATTCAGCTCAGGTCCTTCTGTGTGCAAGGAAAACAGGCTCCCCCAGAACTAGTCATTGCTTTTAAAGTTTCGATTTCATTTAAAAAAATAAATAATCTAATTTTTCTTTCTGGTGGGAACACAGACTAAAACAATGTGTCTCATGTGAGATTTCTGAGTGTTTATGAGAGTGCTCCAAGAAAACTAGACAAGAGTCTTGTGACCTCAGGTTCTTGGGTTATGCTTTGGAGCCCCTCAGGTGTAGTGGATAAGAGGGAGTTTACTTTAGATAACTAGTTTACAACTGGCTATGGTTATTTGCTTAGATGCCTTTATAGGAAACATGTTTTCCCACATTAGGCTGGTCCTACCATGTGTGGCTTGCCTGTCATGTGCGGCTTGCCCTTGCGATCATACACTTTACTCATGTGACTTCTCTTAATCCTACGAGTATAAATTGCCTGATGCTCTTAATAGAGGTGGTGATTGCAGGAGACTTTAGGCTGCTTCATTTATTGGTTCCATTCTCCCAGATTTCACCACCTCTAGAGCAGTGACACTTTTTGCCTTCTTTGCACACATACATGTTTATAGAAAGGTGTGGCATGAATTCATATGTAGATCAAGAGACAGATAACTGGTTCTTTGTTTCTGTCATGGTTTCAAACTAGCTCCATCAGGTATGATGTCAGGCAACTGTACCTGGCAAGTCATTTCCTTAATTTTTATTTTTAACACAAAATATAAATTTTCCAGGGTGAAAATAGACTCTATGTGTAGCTCAGGCAGACCTCAAGCTTGTGATCCCTCTTATCCAAATTCCAGACAGCTGTCATGACAGGGACACACTGAGATACCCAGCTCTGATATACCTCATGTTACTCTTAGTATTCTTCACTAATAATTTACATAATTTTATTGCTCAGTGTTATTATAATGTGGGATTATCTCATAATTTGTTTCAATTTTCCTGTTAATAGATATTTTAATTATTACAAACAATAATTTGGAGACCAAATAATAATGTTGATTCGAGGAATACTCTGCATATTTTACAAAATAAGTGACAATGTTGAACTATATTAATGACATTCTGAATCATATAGCATAAAATAACTGAAATGTTCTGAAGCTTTCTATAGTCTATTG
>LOJH01077581.1:0-13522 GCA_001685095.1 Ellobius talpinus
ATAATGGGCCAGGCAGTGTTTAAACGAATACAATTTATGTGTTGTTATTTCGGGTGTAAAGCTCGCCGTGCGGGAGCTGGGCGGGACGAAAGGCAGGCCCGCAGCTCCCTCTACTACATTTGGCTCCCCCTTATCACTACACCACAGGTGGCAGACAACTCTGCAGTGGTGGAGTCCAACCACTTGTCCAAAGGATAATATTTGTTTCCTCTCAGCACATAGCTTCTCAGCACCTCCTGTATAGAAGAAGTTACGGCCTCACAACGTGATCGGTCACACTGTCTTCTTCATTACTTTGATGACATCATTTTTCAAAGCTCTCCAACAAAAATAGTCAATGAAAGGAATCCAACAGGATAACACAGAAAGCAACACCACACAGCATGGTCTGACAAGAACATGCATAGCCTCTGCTGTGTGGAAGAAAGCGAAAAGTTAAGCACCTTCCATGCAGGAAATGGACAGGGCTCAGGCCGTTTACTACATCACAGCCTTTCTACTTGTAAGAAAGTTTGTATACAGACATGAGAGGCTGGAAGCTGCTTTAAAAATTTGTGCAAGTGTGAATATGGTGAATTTACAGAGATTACAAATTTCAGATTGATATTTTTGATAAAAGCTCACTGATCTGCGTGTGAAACAAAGGTCCTCCCACATGCAGAGGTGTAAAAATGAGGAAAGACCGGACACTGGAAACATCATGGAAACTGAGTGCTAAATAGAATCAGAACACAGTGTGAGCTTTGGGTCAGAGGAGGAAGGTATGGCAGGTTTAATGCATTGCTTCAAGATTTGTATGTTGATGCTATAAGCCCTGGGTAATCTATTAGAATACAAGGTCTTTTCAAAGGGAAATAAGTTGAAGTGAGGTTCTAAGTAGACCCTGCTCCAGTGCGCACCAGTAATGAAGACTGTGGAAGAGACTTAGGGTGAGTCAGCCACCTATAGGCCAAGAGAAGATGTTGGAAACAAATATATTCTTCATGCTCCACACCTTTCCCATAACCACAACCAGGCTTGCTAACATCTTAATTTTGGACTTTGTCCTCCAGAGTTGAAAGATATTACATTTCTGTTGCAAATGTCACCCAGTCTGTGGCACTTTATTTTGACAGCCCTAGAAATTACTTGCAGGAAGCAAAGCTGAACTGGGAGTCAAGGCTAGACGGTGAGAACCATTCAACTGTATATTCATCAGCCTGGGTGGTTGGGAACATCTGAAGTGTCCTGAGCTACTTACCAAGCTGCCTTGAAGGAGATGGAGAAATTTTAGGCTGAGTGAGTGCAGTCATTTGGAACCCAGAGTCTAGGTCTTTATCACTTGGCTGGGTGAAAGATGCTGAGGACTGACTTTAGTGAAGAGCGTGTGGGCAGTTTAGAAAACAGTGAAAGGTTAACCCTGATCAATCTGTAGGTATGGATAGTAAAATGAAGCAATCAGAAGAGTAAGTTTTGTAGTAGGGACTTTCTTCCTTGGTTGAGCACAGTGAATTGGTTTATAATGGTTTCCTTTTCCTGGTCAGTGTGGCTTTTCAGTTACAGCTCTCTTTTTTTTTAAGTCTCTCATACATAACATCCCGACTGCAGTTTCTCCTCCATCTACTCTTCTCAGTTCCTCACATACCTCTCATCTCCCCCAGATCCACTTCTCTCCATTTTCCTGTAGAAGAGAGCAGGCTTCCTAGGGATATCAACCTAACATGGCACAACAAGATGTACCAAGACTAGGCACAATTCCTTATATCAAGCCCAAATAAGGCAACCCAATAGGAAGAAAAGGGCCCCAAGTACAGGCAAAAGAGTCAGAAACACTCCCAACTCCTACTGCTGGGAGTTCCATAAGAACTCCAAGCTATACCACCATAAGGTATATGCAAAGGACTTAGCTCAGACCCATGCAGGGTTTGTGTATGTCGCTTCAGTCTCTGTGAGGTCCTATGAGCCCTGCTTAGTTGATTCTGTGGGCCATGTTATTGTGGTGTCCTCATCCCCTCTGGCTCCTACAGTTCTTTCTTCCCTCACTTCTGAGGGGTTTCCCTGGCTCCACCTAGTGTTTGGGTATGGGTCTCTGCATCTGCCCCCATGAGTTGCTGGATGAAGCCTCTATGATGACAATTTGTCTAGGCACGGATCTATGAGTACAGATTATAGAAAAATATCATTAGAAATCATTTCATTAATTTTTTATCACTCATTTTTTTTTGTTCTACACTAGGTCTCTGGGCTATCCAGCCCCTTGTTCCTGACCATCCAGGCAATGTCAGACCTGGGCTCCTTCTCATGGCTTAGGCTTCACGTTGAACCCAGCACTGGCTGACCATGTTCACTAATTCTGAGTCATTAGGTACAGCTCTTATGCCTCCTATATTCACTTCTCTACTGTACCCTCCATCTACTAGTTTTCTTCATTTCTTTTTCTTATTGAAATAGAATTGACAAACAAAATATCAGCATGTTAAAGGCATACAACTTCTTTTCTGATATGCATCTCAAAATGTTTGTTACAGTCAAGATAGTTAAATTTCTGCCATCTCACATAATATATTTGTATTGGGGGAAAGCCTAAGACATACTCTTGTAGCAAATATCACATATATAGCACATTATCATTGGTGACAATCACCACCTTGTCCATTAGGTGTCCAGGATTACTCCAAAATTGATACTTTTTGATGATCTTCTTTCCCCAAATATCCATCTCCAAATCACCATTTGTGACTGTTTCTTCTTAAATGATTTGTCAGTTGTTGTATTAAACAACAAGGTTCATTTGATTTTCTTATATTGTAGCCATAGTGGCTCATGTTTACCTGCCATTACTGTCCCTCCTCTCTTCCCACACTCATTCTTTTCTCCAAATAGCTCCCTTTCTGCCTTTACATCATATTTATGTCATGCTGAGTAAAACTTAGAATATGTACATAAAACACGTGGTGATATTGATCTTTATTTCTATTTTTTACTGTTTTTTTAAAAAAATATCAATTTTATACATTTATCAAACTTACTGTGACCTTGTTCATCCATGTTTCCTTAACCCCTCTCACCCTCCTGACACACTTACTGTTCCCAGCCAGTCCTCAGTCCCCTCTCACCCTCCTGACACACTTACTGTTCCCAGCCAGTCCTCAGTCCCCTTTCTACTTCCTCTTCCCACCCCTCCCTCTGTCAGACACACTTACTGTTCCCAGCCAGTCCTCAGTCCCCTTTCTACTTCCTCTTCCCACCCCTCCCTCTGTCAGTCTTGTGTAGGTGGCCACAGCTGCTGAGTAGTCATGGTGTCCACAGCCATGCCATATCCAGAAGATGGTATTTTATGGCAATTTTTCTCGTGTGCTGCATCTTGAAGCTTTTCTGTTCTTTCTTCTGTGATGTTCCCTGGGCCACAGAGTGGATAATGTAGATGTTCCATTTAGGGATGAGCACTTAGTGATCCCTAAGTGCCAGCAAATAGTATTTGCCTTTCCATTTGAATATTTTTTCACTAAGCGTTATGTTTTAATGTTCACCCATGTTGCTACAAATGGCAGAAATTTTATCTTTTATAAACTAAAGACTATTCATTTGTTATTGTGTGTGAAGGTGTGCCATTTTCTTTAGCCATTTGCACATTGGCAGTCACTTAAGATGGCTCTGTATCTTGGCTGTTGTATGACTTCAGTGAACAGAGGCATGCATAGCTTTTCCCTACTCTTGTGGATAGTTACTGACTTATCTTGTGCACAGGAAGCACACCATGCTGTTTCCCAGCCAGGGACTTTCAAAATGTCAAACTCACTAAGCAAAACCTTTTCCCCAGGCATTAACTGAAGACTCACGCATATCCTTCTAAGAGGAGTTGCCCCATTTTCACTTGGTCCTCTGAGTGTTCACTCTATTTGAAAGCAGTTCTGCATTTTGAATTTGGAGACATATGCTGCTATGTGTATATTGTGATTTGTTGTTAGCTTCCCATCTTTAACTCAGAACCTCACAAGTAATTCATACTCCAAATGTGGCCAGATTTTGTCTGCTTGAATCTACTGCCCCTTTCTGGAGTCTGGTACAGTTTCTAACCCTCATAAGAGCTTATTCAATAGTAGATAATAAGATAAAGTATCTGGTTTGAAACTGAAGTATATCTTTGTAATTTCATAAATTAAAACTATTTCAATGCCTCATCATTTCATCTCCCACCAAAAAGAATCATAGTGGTTACTTAATACTTTTGTGGTTGTTATTCATACTAATATAAAATAATTAAATTTCAGGAAATATAACAAATGGGCCAGCAAACTGGTTAAGTGGCTAAAGGTGCTTGCTGTCAAGATTCATGACCTGAATTTGATCACTGGGACCCACAGAGTGGAAGGAAAGACCCAACTTCCAACAGTTGTGGTCTGACCTCCATATGTGTACCATGATGTGCACACACAAATACACACACAAATAAATATAAAAGATTGAATTGTGAAAAGATTACCATTTAATTTTCTACTTTATCAATGAAAATATTTTGAATTGTACAATATATTAATATTTTCTGCTTTATGCAAATATTTAACATTTTAAGAAACACAACAGTGTGGACAAAAGAGCACCAGGACAGCAGCTTTATGACTCTGCAATTTCCTGACCCCCCTCTTTTGTTCCCCCCTTATGCAGTATGAGACTGTGATGTGTGTTACCTATGTGACAGAGGATAAGGCAGTCTCCGACCTTTGAATAGCTTAAGCATTTAGACAGCTGATGGCAATCTTTCATTAAATTTGGTATACTCGCAGCGGTTCTGGCAGGTATGAGAAAACACAATTTGTTTTTCTTCAGCAATCTTCATATCGAATATCTGAAAATGTTTCCCAGTGACGGACAGAACTGAGAGCTTTCCAGATGAGCACGGTGGCTTTCACCAAGGGAAAATGAGAAGAAGATAGGAAAATGAAGTTTATGCATGGTCCAGATACATTTAGGGACTTGGGCAGACTACTTAGAGGGAAAGCAGGGTGTGATACTAATGGGCAGGAAACATGTTCAGTGAGGTTTATGTTGTGTTAAAATGCAGTGTAATTTTGTGAGCCAGCTCTCCCTCTTTTCTCCTTCCTTGATTTCTCCTTACTGCTCATGCCCCAGGCTTGGAACAAAAGATACAGATTTGGGCATCAGGGTGTATATTTCTCCTCAGCAAGAATGAAAAGGACAGGATTAATTGAGAGCATGCCAAAACAAACTTTCTATTATCTTCCTTGGTCCATAGTTTCTGTGACCTTGATTTTGTAATATTAGCTGAGAACTGCTTTCATCCATCATCTCTGTGTTAAAACTGTGTGCATACATTGTAGGTTTGACTGTCCTGTCTGAATTGTAGCACCTAAGTCAGGGAAGATTTACCAAATTTTCCAAGTCACATTGGCAGGTATCCACTGAACCTCTTCATATTGCCTGTTAGCAGCAGAATGTATTTCTGAGAGTGTGCACAATACCATCGTTTATCAGCATGAAGATGCTTGATGCAATTCTAAAGATGACCAACAGAAGACAGCCACCCATATTGTACTCTATTTATTCAATGAAATACAGCTATGGAAATGAAGTAGCTAAGTCAACATGAATTGATGGCAATCCATAATACAAGTTTCCACAGCTCCAAAGAACATGTGATTCTATTTGTTCATATTTTAAAAGCAAACGAACTGTCATACATTATGTAGGGACAGATATCTATAGATATATCTGTATAAGTGCATATGATAAATCTATAAAGAAAAGCCAAAGAATAATGACCAAATTGTGATAAAGGTAGTAATCTAGATATCTTTGTACACAACTTTCTTAAGTTTTGCACTGTCTTTCTCTTTCTTTGAGGGCTAGTAGGATGAACTAATGTTTATTGTTTAATAGTCAGTTTTATTATTCTTTTCCTCTATAGGTCACCTACTTTATGAATTACTGAAAACTACTTCCTTAAGATGAAAATTGTTTTCCAAATAATTTTTACACTGATAAACATTGTCTTTTATTTAATTTTTTGTGTATGGTTTGTGATGTTCCTTTTTTATAATAAATAAATTGTATATTATCCCAGCAACACTCATTGAACATCCCATCCTTCCGCTGTCTATCTGCAACCCCCACTCAGTTGCTCATCAAATTTTCATATATGCCATGGGCCTGCTTCTGGCTCTCTACTCTCTTCCACTGGTTTTGACAGCCTTGCTTGGGATCTCCCTAGTTCCTCTCACTTCTTGTTCAAAACACTCTTCACTTGATAACTAGAGTCAGGTTTTCAGTGTGTGTGTGTGTGTGTGTGTGTGTGTGTGTGTGTGTGTGTGTGTACATGTACTCATTTGTGTAGGGAAACATCTGCTTTTGTAAGTTTTCTTTTGAATCACCAACTTGTTTGCCCTTAGCATCTTAATGTCTATATGACCTTCTCCCAAGTCCCTGCCCTTTTCATTTTCTGTCATTCCTACACACAGATGAATCACTTGAAATTTAAGAAGCAAGGGAACGCCTAGGTCAGTGAAAGGGAAGAAGTAGCAGTGTGACCTTGCTGCAGAATTCAGCCCATTTCCGCAGCCCACTTGGCAGTTTTTCAATCAGTGCCTCTCATTCCTTTGTGTTCAGGATTCTCCAATTTTTGAGAAGAACTAGGTATCATTAATGTGATTTTTCAACTCTTCTCTATATCCCTACCAATTCCTGATAGTGAGTTCGCACAGCCTTTTCTGTATGAACCCTCAGCACTGTCCTTTTCTGTCCAAGTGCCTCCCTGGGTTCCACTCTTTGAAAAAGCCCCCATTGCTGTTTCTTTTGACTTCCTTCCTGTAAGGGAAGACCTGTAGAGACTTATTCCATCAAAGCACAGAGAATTCCAACACCTCCTTACTATAGAACCTCCTTACTACAGAATTCAAAGTAAAAGAATTATTGATAGGAACCGATTTGCAAGGGAAAAGTTTCAAAATGAGACCAAACATCAATGTGGATGATCTTTCTAGGTTTCTGGCACACTTTCTACTGTGTTCTCTCCTCTGCCTCAGAAGACATCTGGTATCTACCTCCCAGGACATATGTGGCTCCTTTCAAGTCCTATTGCAGACTACCTGGAGACTCTTCCAGCCCCTTATACCACACTCTCCTTTCCTTCCATCGTTTTGTCTATGCAGAGAGCATATCTTATCTTTAACATTCTTCCCAATGGTCACCATGGTGCAACAAATAACAGAAGCATCTTTGCCTGCCATGCATCTTTTTCCCTGAGTACGCTTGATTCTAGACCTCTCTCTCCTCTCCTATTTTTCTCTCTGTTTCCTGTGACAATGCTGCTTTATGGCCCTCAGTGATTTCACTACAGCAGGCTGCTAACTTTCTCCCTTTTCTTTTGACCAGGAAGCGATGATTGCCTTCTGGTTCCTCCTATTATTTTGACCCGTGATTATCTGTGTGTCATGTCTGTTAGAGATGCTGTCTCTTCATATCATACCTAAGACGTAAGCCCTGTTTTTTACTATTCTATCAGTTTATCATGAGAATGAAGAATATTTATCCTCATCTGATTTCTCCCCTTGGTTTTTGTTTTTTAACTTTAGGCATTTTGTCCCCACAAGAACGCCATCTTCCTAAGTGCCCAAACCTTTCCTTAACTATTGTCCCTACTTGCTGTGCTGTGACTGCATGAGGACAAGAAGCTTCATCAAGTCTTTCTCATAAGCTATTAATTTCAAATACTTATTCACCACACTGGACCACATAATGATTGACATAAAAGCACATATCTGACTGACAACGAAAATGTGTCTTCACATGAAAATTTGTAACCAGTTAAGGGTCTTCCTACTTCATGTTCAGATTTCTGAATAGAATGGTTATTTTTATCCCCAACGTTCTCTTTCTTTTCTCATATTAAAAGCAGGACCGTGTTCACACAGCTCGATAAAAATAAGTGAGAATTATGCTCAATTGCTTTCTTCACCTATCCCACATAAGTCAGTCACCACATTGTATTGATTTTACTCCTAAGTCTGTTTCATATTCATGCATTTTCCTGCTTTTACCACTGTCATAGACCCGGCCTGGTCTCCCTTTATTTCCTGCTTAGCTTTCTAAAATCAGTCCGGGTTGGTTTCTCTAATTTTGCCTTTCTACAAATGTTATCAGCAGAATCGGGGAACTGTTTATACTAGGTATGTTGTCATTCTCTGGTATGTGGCTCTTTACTGCCTTTCTTGCACACCTGGATGGACTCCTATGCCCTCAAAGTAATGTGCAGCCCATCATGTGTGCTTCAGCCTCTTCAACATCAGCACTTCCGTTGCCTGTTTTCCAGTGGGTGCCATTCTTTTCCCAAAGCTTATGCGACTCTTGGAATGAGAAAGCTGATAATGCCTCACTCTGTTTTGCAGGTCAGAAATCAAGGCCAGGGCAGGAACAGGCTGGATGAGGGCCCATAGGGAGAATGAGCCTCAATTTCTCTTTGTTTCTCAGTCATCACATTCAGATAGTCACTGAATGCTACCAATTTTATCTCAGTTCATTACATAGTGGTAAGGAACCCAAACCTCATGATGACCAGACTGTGTTTAATTTTCATGTTGCTACAATGTGATTTCCATCTTCCACCATAGAGTCCTGCCTACAACACTGATAGATCATCCCTCATAACCAGGTTTGAGGTTTTTGCTACTCATATATTACTATATTTAGAGTTAGAAGGCAATGGGGGGAAATCTGGGAATGAAGTAAGTTTTCTCTATGCTAAGGAGTTTGCTTATCTTTGGCTATGAATATTTTTAATTAGTTACTTATATTAAGCAGTATCCCAAGAGGATAGTGTATTAATAATAATACATTTTCAACATTATTTATTGGGGAATTCTTCTCCTCCTCCTCCCTTCCTACCCACGTGTGTGTGTGTGTGTGTGTGTGTGTGTGTGTGTGTGTGAATGAGGATACATACATACCACATTGTTTATACTGAGGTAAGAATGTAGAAGGGGAGCAGGCCTGCTTTTCGGCCCGCCCAGCTCCCACACGGCTAGCTTATACCCCGAAATAACAACACACAAATTGTNTTTATTAACCAATGAAAGTAACACATAGACAGAAGACCCACCTACATCATAAGAAAACAAATTTTAGAAGTCATGTCTCTCCTTTTACCATGAGTTCTGGTGATCAGATCCTCAGACTGTGTGTCCCCTACAGAGGTGCTTAACTATTTCAAGTATAACTCTTAAGGTTTTCTACATTGTATTCAACATTGAAGAGATCAGAATTTGTCCACAGGGAGTAGAGTAACTCAGAGTTAAGCCAGATGACTTGTAGCTAGAGATCATAATTTGAGTCAGAACACCATGGGACTTTCAAAGGAGGATTTTTAAAGAGGAGGATTTTAGATCTGTAAAAGATGTCCATAACTATAAAGCAGTGTGGTGACTGTTATGATCCATCCACTGTGGCATTTTGGTTACCACTGAATGAGAGATGTTCTCTAATATACTTTTATCTCCATGACATACGAATTTATAAGTTAGAGAATGATATGAACTCTGTATTGCTTTGCAAAAGTTATTTCATTTCCAAAATTCACATTTTCTTCATAAATCAAACATAGATAGCAGTATCTATATTAATGTTACAATTGTGATAAATAGTTATTGTATACCAAATGTTCTGCACATCATTGGCTATATGATTGCTGTTTTAAGTTGCCAGAGTGCTAATGAAAAGACTATTATACAAGCATCAGATACAAATTAAGGAAAATACTACTGGCTGTCACAGTGGAGATGTTCACCACAGACATCAGTACACTTCAGTTGGACCTGACAAGAACTTTCAGAATTGTTAAAACAGAACAAAAAGAATGGCCTGCTCCCGCCATCTCTCCCTTTCACAAGGTATACATACCATACTCCACCCCATAGTTACTAATGACATCCATTCCTCTGAGATGAGCCTCTCAAAGAGTGGAATAGATACTACAGAAGGCAAAAAAAGGCAGATGGCCAATAACCGAGTTCTTAATAATGCCAAGAAGACATTGGTTTGCCCAAATACGAGTCTTGCCAACATCTAGACTCTTCACTACGTGAGCCCATCCTGATGTTCCACTGCTGAAATCTGTCTGAGCTTAGGCTTTTGGTTCCTGCTAACCGCAGGGAATTCTAGACAGGAAGGCTGCCCATGCAAAGGCTTGCAGAGATAGGAGTGAGCATGATGGGTCTGGAAGTATTACATTGAGAAATGAGGCCAGAAGATGGGTCAGTGCCAGCTTTTCAAGGGCACTGACTTCCATTTTAATGAGTTTGGACTCTAGCCTGTAGGCAGTGGGGAGCAACCGTTTTTTTTGGTTGGACCTGACTGAAAGCAGTGGCGAGAGTCAGTAGGTACCTGCAGTGGGATGCGGTATGGGGTTGCCGAATTTGGACAGCAGATGTGGGGATGGCGAGGTAGGGACACGATCTCATTTTCTCCATATCCACCCTGTCATCAAGCATGCACTGTTGGGTATTTTCCTTGGCTGTTAAATCTCGGTTCACAGATGCTGCTCCCATGGCAGCTGCAGACTGGAAGACAGGCGACTTCTGCCGTGCAGGTGTATCCACTGCTGAGCCTTCAAAATCCAAGGAATGAGGCAAGAAGTGTTCCAGCCCAAACGTTCTCATCTAACTTTGTTCACTCCTCAAAGTAATTCTCTTCTGCTGGACACTACCAAGCAGCACCAAGACAGTGCTGGCCACAGACCACTGTTCACCAGGCCATTGTATCTATCCTCCTGAGTTCTCAGGCGAGCCCCTAAGCTCCTGTTGAAGGCAGAAGATGCCTCAGTAAGGAGCTTCAAAATACTGCTGTGAAGTTTGTGTTTGTGACTTCTTGTATCGGAAGAACCTCGATGTAGAAACCTCAGAGTTAAATTCACTTCCTACTTTTCTGAGATAGTTCTTCCAATACAGAAATGTGGCAGTTCAAGGGGCAGAAACACATAAAACACTTGCAATTTTGGATTTAAGGCATGCATTTAAGTATTTTAAAACTCAGACACTTACATCCAGAATTTGGCAGTATGATCTCACTTGCTACACACAGTTTGGTACAAATTTGGATGATCAATTAAACATCTGTTAATTGGACCAGGAAAGAGTTATAACATATATATTGTGTTAGTTTCCCACTGAACTCTAAACTTATAGAAGCACATAGACATCTATGTAGTTTGGCTCTATGGCCACCAGCAATACTACCACCAACACAAATAAAATTCCCACTGATTTTTTTTTGTGTATATTGATGGGGCAATAGTATCCTTAATTTTTTTTATTAAAAGGATTGGAGTAGATATTGGAAGTTAGAAACTCTAAATTATCTCCCCTACTATTACTAGTTTATGAATTTCTTTCCTTTGGTTGAGGCTAAAGGTAACAGAAACTGTTCGCAAAGGTGCTGAGCTGGATCTCACCATGCAGGAATCTGCTACCAGGAAGGTATCTCAGTTTCCAGTTTATAAGGCTGGAGTGATCACAGCAGCAATCTTTTGTGGCAGTGTTGAAGAATTATGTGATTGTTATCATCATGGCATTGTGACTATTTGAAACCCCTCAACACTGGGCTTGCAAATGCTCCCTCATATAATAAGGGGTAGAGTGCGTTCATGAGAGCCTCACCTGTGTTCTCCACCACTCCTCCCTGCCAGTTGTACATAATAATTATCTCTGAACTGCATGTGGTCTTACAGTCTCTTATTCTTGTAGGGCAAACAGAGAATACAGCGTCTGAAATGAGCTGGGCAACTATGAAGGGATCATAAGGTCCATATTGGAGTGAAACTTCCTGGTGATATGGTTCTTTAGGGTCACCCAAATTCCAGTAAATCACCCCCTACCCATGCTATGTAAGCCCAGAAAACTAATTGGTTTGCTAACTTGGATATTGGTGAAATTCTTGTTTGTTCTCAGTTGGTTGTCCTATTTGAGGTAAACAGGGTTTTTTTGTTTTGTTTTTGTTTTTTGTTTTTTTTGGTAGGAGTATTTTCCCAATGAAATTTTATGCAACAAGCTATTTGATAGTTAAAGTAATTTATATGAAATCCATTGAATGCTTGAACATAATGAGTACCAGATTAAATGTTGCTTAAGGTTACATGGTAGTTTAGAGAATTGGATTTTCTGTGCACCTTTTGCATGACTGACTGGCTGGTTAGCTGGTATACTCTTATGCCACAGTAATTTCTTGTTATGTGTGCTTCAGAAAGTTATAGGTTTGTCAGAGAAAAGGAAAAGAGAGAATTATTTCTATTGATTCTTGTTTCTAGGCACTAAAGAAATTATTTCGGTCTTTTTTCTTATCCAAAAGAGGCAAGTAGGCCAGGTAGGTGGTGCACAACTTTAATCCCAGGATTAAATTGCACTTGGGAGGCAGAGACAGGCAGATCTCTGTGAATTTGAGGTAAACCTGGTCTACATGGCACACAACGTTAATCTCAGAATTAAATCTGCACTTGGGAGGCAGAGACAGGCAGATCTCTGTGAGTTCAAGATTAGACTGGTCTACAGAGTGAGTTCCAGGGCAGTCAGGTTTGTTACACAGAGAAATACTGTCTCAAACACCAAAAGAATAAAAAAGGTGAAAAGGTCTTGGTAGAGAAGATCTAGAAGCACCACTAATTCTTGGTGATCTGGGATAGGAAAGTATGAGGTTTCCTGGGAATATGAGATAGACAGAGATATTATCAGTGAATTTACTCTAAGAAAAGCCAGATTCTGAAAATGGAAAGATTCCAAGTGAAGCTTGAATGGATCACAGAAGAGTCAGCTGTCAATATAATGTTACATAACCAACAATTGAATATTGACTTCATACATCTGTTCACTTTTCTGATACTCAGTACATAACAGAGGATAATGATGAATCTCTGCTGTCTGTGGCATTAGAATACACAGGAGAAAGGATGAGAAACTAGAAAAGAGGTGACTGCATATATGAGGGGTATGGGAAGGGAGATACTCATAAGTAAATAGGAGTAGAGAAGAGGAACTAGGAGCAGTCAGTGTGGCAGAGGGAGCATGGGGTAAGTTCTCTGCTGACCATTTTTAATTTCTCAGTGCACTTGAAATTGATGTCATGGGGACAGGACGGATAAGGCAGGAAGTGTTGGAAGTTTAAAGGGAAGGAATAAAACTGTCACCTAGAATCATGGGAGAGAAAGCTGAATTGGGAACTGTGGTGGGTTTGTCAGTAGCTTTAACGACCCTCTTGAGAGCTCTGGTAATGATTGCAAAGTGTCATGAATAAGCATGTGTGTACGTTTTTCTCCAGCTACTTTCAATCACCCTGGTGGGAGCACAGAGAAAGGGGAGAATTAGATTTATTCAGTTTTGGGCCTTTGCCAATACATCACGGTGGAGGAGAGGTGAAGCAGTTTGAACCTCTTTGCAAAGCTCTGTGGAAGATAAGAAAGGAATAGAGAGAAATAAGAAGAGAGAACACTGATACTTGATGGAGGAGGGTCATCTGTCTTATGTGTTACTTTTATTGGTTAATAAAG
>LOJH01077627.1:0-14145 GCA_001685095.1 Ellobius talpinus
TGATATCCAGTTATGCCAGCACCATTTGTTGAATATGCCTTCTTTTTTCCATTTTAAATTTTTTTGCTTCTTTGTCAAAAATCAGGTGTTTGTAGGTATATGGATTAATATCTAGGTCTTTGATTTGGTTCCATTGGTCCTCCTGTCTGTTTTTATGCCAACACCAGGCTGTTTTCAGTACTGTAGCTTTGTAGTAGAGTTGGAATTCAGGGATTGTTATGCCTCCAGAAGTTCCTTTATTGTACAGGATTGTTTTGGCTATCCTGCACTTTCAATGACTTAGCCAGAATTAACAGAACTCTCAAACACCAGCAGCCCACAGACTGTGTACAGCCAGATACTCATGACTCCTGTCAAGTTTCAACACATTCATTCGAGTTACCACTGAATGGAGGAGAATAGAAATATCATTGACCCATGCTAATAATTCTGTGTAAAAAATGTATACATTTTCTAAGTGGCAATCACATGTTTGATGAAGAATTCTTAATTTCTAAGTAATAAAAAAATGTCCAGAACTCAATATATTATTGTCATTCTTAACCTGGCATTTCATTCTTTATAAAAGCCACTGCACTGTAGATGTTGAGGCAGAGCCTAACAGTCTTCTCCCAGTTTCATCCTCTCAAGGAAAGGAAGGGGGACATGGAACAGGGTGTTGTCACTACTGCCAGCAACTTCTAGTCATTTCCATTGTCAGTTTATTCTCTGTCTGAGCAAAGATGGCTAAATAAACCACAGAAATATAATTAAGTGGATGACTGGAAGGGTTCCAAAAGGTCTGAAGGAAAAAAAGACAGCTCCCTGAATGAAAGGCCAGACATTTGGTTTATACACGTGCAACCAAGAATGCTGCAGAATGAGAACTACCAGCACGCTAACACCACCACCTTTTGTTGATACCTTCAAGTAACACATGCAAAAATAACGATTAAGAGCAACATCATGCACTCTAAGCTATGCTCACAACAGTTTGTGCATTCTGATTTAAGAGCAGGTCAATAGAAAAATCCCTTGCTATACAAAATCCATTCCAATTACCAACAGTAACTTTATGCAAACCATCCCAATGGCCATTATCTGTAACCAGAGGGCTGTTTGCCACTCTGACTTCTGTACTGTTCTCTGCAGCCTTCTCTATTTAAATTTTTGTTCTCATTACTCCAAGATGTCACCAGTGCTTCTATTTCTATTTATCCTGGTCTATGAGTACATGATGTATCTTAAAAGGCTTAGGGTTGGAGAAAAACGCAAGCAGGGACCACCCTTAAATTCAATGAGCCCCTCCACCCAATGTTTAAAAGACTTCTTTGGGATATGTTGTCATGCATCCCTAGCTCCCTCCAATGAAGATAAACAAATACAGTACAGCCTTCTTGGCTCATCTTGTCACCTTCCCAGATAAAATAATTTTTCCATTACAAGCGAACTAATATTTCTCCAAGGTCCCTCTCTCCTTTCCCGGAACTTCAAGAGTCAGCTCTTTTACTCCCCTATACTATCTCTGTGGGAACAGCTGGCTCAGTTCATGAAAATTTTCCAAAATAAATCTGCCATTTCAAAGAGTTGCAGCAACTGGAAATCACAAAGTTAGTCACCAGACTTTTAGGTTTTCAACTTTTATGTCCACTTTAAATTCAACCAATAAAATATAATACTTTTTCATGCATGAACATCAAATCATAAATCCTACTGAAGATATCTATGCCTCATATACATAGCAAGGGAAGGCTCTGAAATTACCTAAGTCCTGGGAGATTTTCTGCATCATTCCATGTAGACATACCTACTCAAAAATATCCACTGTACAAATGATGATTATCCATTGAAAACATAAAATCATGACCAATCTAAAATTGAATTTTGCCTACAATTCAAATATGATATCATTTGTTTTCATGCTGCGTGTATTTATGAGTGCTTATGTGTTACATTTTCTTATAAAATTTAAATGTTATGTGTCACAATAACTCCTAGAGTTATTTTTTTCTGATTGCAGTTTTTCAGAAAGGAAAAAAGAGACAAATCTCTATATTTAAGTGCAAGTTTAAAATCTAAACAGTTATAAGTCAGAAATATCAGATGTCTTAGGTAAGCTTGAAGATAACTTTAGCTCCAGCATGTGTCATCATATGTAATGTATGCCCCAAACAAGAAAAGTTACCAGGTTGTAAGTCAGGAAAAACATGGTACTAGCCAGCCAAAAAGGTGGCAGTGTTGCTACTTAGCATTGGTAGGAAAGATACTGCAACATGGCACAGATCAAATTTCGTCCTATTTCAAAAGTCAATGTTTAAACTAACACAGCTCAAAGCCAAGATTTTGTGTTGAGAGGTTGTTGTGGTTTGTTTTGTTTTTCTGTGGCTGTGCGGTCGCAGGTTGTTCTCTAAGTGCTTTCCTGGCTGATGCTTTCCCCAAGTGCCAAGGAAGGTGCTTCACAACCTTTGTGTTGCCCAGCTCCACAAATGTCCCTTTGTTGCATCACAGGGCTGTTGCTCTACGTTCTGATCAGAGCTGTTGAGTGCTGGAAGATGTGTTTGCCATATCAATACTCCAGTGCGTACATCTAAACATGAAAACAGACATGCACAATTTGTTCTTTCAGTCTAAAGGGGAAGTCAGAATGACTATGTTTTCCTTGAAACACATTCAACAAGAAGAACAATTCACCAGTGTGCCACCAGATAAATCCAGAAAAGTCAGCCTTGCAAAACTGTATTAGCTTTAACCACAGTTACTATAGCTTTGTTTTGTTTTGTTTTGTTTTTCAGTGTCTTTCGATACTTGGAGTTAGGGAAAAAAATCTGTAGAATTAGAAAAGAGTATCTGGCAACTTCTGTAAATTCAATTCAAAATATCTTGCTTAAGTCAGGTCAGAAAATAAAAATGGATTCCTTTGGAGTCTGAATATCTACATTAGATATTGCCTATCACCACTCAAGCTTAAGGAATGCAACACAGATTTCTTGTGTTTTAAGGAATAGCATAAAACAATTAACCTTGGTGGAGTTTTTAGAATAAGTTGGGTATGTAATGTACATTAGCTCAACTGATCTTCACAATAATTTTGAGAAAGAGGACACTATCCCCATTTTAAAATGAAGATTTTCTTCTGAGACTGAGGCAGAAGGATCCCAAGTTAAGAGATAGTGAAAATGACAAGCATTAACTTGTCTGGAAAATTAATAATAACAAAAATAAAGTCTAAACCTGAACCTGGCTCACACTCGTAACCCCAGGCACAGAAAGAAGGTGAGCCTAGGTTACATAGTAAGCAAGTTGTTACAAGGTGAGTGGGTGTGTGGGGGCAGGGAGTATAAATAAACATCTGCAGATCTCCTTCTGACTCACATTTGGACATTCAGAGGTCTGACTGCAAAGGCATGGCTCTCTACTGCTCCCACAGAAGGTGGACAGAGAAAAGCTAGGATTGTTGGCCTTGCAGAAACTGATTTGAACTGCTATCTTGCCACAAATGCCAAAAGCATGCTTCTCTCTTCTTTAAATAACTTGAGCAACTAAAATGGTGTTTAACTTTCAACTGATCAATCAACGAGTGAACAGTCAAGGAGAGGAACTAGATAGGAAAACAAGAATAGGATTCTGGTTAAACAGATAAAACCATCAATAAAATAACATGGTATTGCAGTAGAACAAATACCTATAAGAAGGTCAGTAATAACCATATGAGAGCATACTTCAATATTTTGAAATAAAATTAGGAGCTTACACAGTGTTCAAAATTGTATGGGATGAGGTTTTCACAGTTGCTTAATAAAATGTGCACTGCTAAGGGATTTGGGGAAGCTCTGGCACCAGGGTATAATTTACATCCTGAGGACAATGACCATGCATGCTAAAAATAATAAACACAGGCACAAAAGACATCTTGGTAAGGTAGAAATTGGTTTGGAATCAGGGAATATTTCAGTACTAGAAGAAGCAGAGGCAAGACCCCTGCTGGCAATAAAAATGTGTACCCTAGCTTCAATAACAAGGCTCGGAGAAACTGGAAATATTTAGGTACATTTTCATAACTAGAAAGAAACATTGAGAATGAATCTCTCATTCCAAAGATAGAAAAAAAAACAAATTTAAATGTTGCTAAATGGTTTGCCCAAAGTCAAACAGCAAAGGTAGGGCATGTGGCACCTGCCATTACAGCCACTTCTGTTTATACTGTGATATCCCATACACTCTTAGTCTCAGGGGGTCAGATGTTCTATAAGTCATCACAAGAGCACTGTGGGCAGCTGAGGCATAGATGTTCCACTATGGCATTTCTGCTCTGGTCACTTTATGCACGGAACTTCTGACAGCACTTATTAAAGAAAAGAATATTTCCATATTAAAAATAAAGACTTCCTGATTACATTAATTATGATCAAAATTACTCACAACAGCAAAAAAGAAAAATTAATTAATGACTTCAACTATTGAATACCAAATGTTCAGCATAAATAGAACATGTCAAAAACCCAGCTATGCACTGGGTGAGTAAAAATTGTCAGTCTATTCCAGGGTTAGATGGAGGTGAACTAGAAAGTCAAAATCATTAATCAGCTATTAACACACAAACACACACACGTGCTCGCAGGCATGTGCACGCGCACACACACAGTGACTGGCAGGACGGGCAGTTACAAAACCCAGAAAACATATGACATGATGTCAGTCTAGTGGAGCTAAAGTGACAGCAAGAAGCAAAAAACCAAAATAATAAAAAACGTTAGTGCCCAACAACAAAGCTGAAGCCATACAGCAGAATCCATGAAGAACTAAGTGAGAGGGGCGTGTGTATCTATCTAGAAAGGCTTCCTGAGACACATTATTATGGCAGAAAAGGTTTGACAGGAACAGTGGGGTTAGGGGAGAAGGCTATTTCAAGCAAGAAATATGCTGAAAAGGAAAAAATCTTAGGTAGAAGTTCCAGAAATGGTGAGGTCTATTAAGGACAGAGTACAAAGTGACTGATTCATGAAAGAAATAGTGATACAGCTATTTACACAACATCACACAACAGCTTTCTATGGTGTGCCAATAAATTGATGTCAATCCACATGACCTATAGGGTTGAAGACTGGGAGTCACTGAAGGTTACCGTCGGTAGTAGCATGATGGCCCTGTCTTCAGAGAACAGATATGGGAAGACTGGTCACAAAGTGTGCAGTCTACCAGTGTGCAGACAAAAGTGGTATATTTTCTCACACATACTGGGATTAAACGATATATTAAATAAGCTTATAAGACTAAGAGAAAATCATGCTGACATGCTAGTGCAGGGCAGGAATACTAATAAGGATTTGTCAAACAGTCAGCTCAGCAAACAGAGGCAATGGCCATATGGGCCTGTTGAGCTGAGTTCAGTGCTGGGAAGTCAAAGGAAGATGGGGGGAAACCTGATTCTACAAAGCTGTCCTTTGCTCCCCACATCATGCTGTAACAGGCATACACATGAAAGCACGTGCATGAACATACACACATGAGCATACAATGATTACTCAATATGGCTAATTTTAAAAGATATTAAAACTACTGAGAATGATAAAGGCAAGCGAAAACATACTGTGACCTAATGATGTAGGAACAAGGAAGTCACTTGAGTTCATAATTTAGAGGTGACATCTTGTGAACGCTGCTTAAGAGAGTTGAAGATAATGTAATTTTTCAAATCAAATGGTGGTTACATTATGAATGATTTAGGAAAGATTTAATAAAGCAACTTAAGTAGTTTAGGTACGAAACAACACATATACAAAAGAAAATAAGATTTTAAAAGGCATTTTCAAGGAAAATAAATGAACTCCCTAGGTGACCACCCTAGGAACAAGGAAAGATTTGCATAAGTTTGTAATGGCAACCAGATAGAAGTTCATCTTTCTCTCCTTCTAGACAAAACCACTGGTTTGCTATGACACAGCCTCAACCCTGAAAAGGCCCACACTCCTGTCAGCACTGATTTGTGAGACTTCTGGCCACTGGAGGAGGATATCTCTTAGCCTTCCACCAAGCCAGGAAGATTGGTAAGGAATAAGGCAAACCTCTCTTCAAGGAAAACTCCAACTCACAAAACCTTCCTATAGGCTTAGCTGTCTGCTACCACATAAAACCCAGAAAAGCCCACACTTGTTAAAACAAGAAAGTCTCCGTATCTCCAGGTTTTATCACCCATTCTAATGACAGAGAGGGATGTTTCTTATGCCTCTTTATTGTTGGCCTGTATAGCTCTTCTCACTGACTGAGGGCTCCTTCATAACCTTTCCCTCCTGGCTGTAGTAATAAAACTATGCAACACTATAAGCATTTTCCATGTTTAACTCCAAGATGTGTGGTTTTCTGGCTACAAACAGTAGAGCTTTTTTTAAATTAGAGCAGACCCTAAAGCCTAATTTGTCTCAAAATGCCAAATATTTTCTCTCGTTATGCTCTAAACGTGACTATCTCATATTCCAAAAACGTGTGGCTGCGTAAAATACTCACTATCTCAAAGCTAGAAATGGTTCCTTGACTTAAAAAATAAGACTATTAGGCCCAATTATAAAGACTTTAAAAATAAAGTCCAGTCCAGAGGCTATATATGCACCAAAGTAATGTCTACAAAAGCAAAGTTGAAGTACTTTAGCCCTCATGAGGAGATATTTCACTAAGAACTAGGAAATGCCCCCATAATGTTTACTTCTATTGAGTCATAATTTGACTTTCAAAAAAAAAGACATAAAGAGCTTGAGAGACAGCCAACTGGTTAAGAGAATATACTATTCCATCATGAAGATGAATGTTCATAACCCAGTGCCTACAAAGCAAGCCAGGCATTCAGTATTTCTGTAACCCCTGTGGATTGCTGTGGCGTAATGGCTTCCAGCCTAATCGGAGGAGAAAACCCAAGAGTCCCAGGTTCAGGAAGAGACCATGCCTCAAAATGAATGGGCAGAGGGTAATGGGGGGCACCTGAAACCCTCTTTTGACCTCTGTGTGCATATATATATATATATATACACACACACAGGTATGCCCACTGGCACACATGCACATATATTCTCACACGGAGACACATAGAGTAGTAATGGTGGCAGTAGTATCTAGTTACGTGACTGCAACTGCCATTTGTGTTTGTTAGTGTTGTTGGGTTGGGTTGTATGAGGTTTACTTGTGTGAGATAAGGTTTCTCTAGGTAACACAAAACTTACGTTCCCTTGGTCTCAACCTCACAAATCATTCAGCACACTACCCAGCCCGAAACTGACTTCTTAAAGATTTGCCTCACTTCTAACCCTTCATATTTGCAAAAGAAAATAAAAAATTAGCATCCCAGACCATTTTAATGAGGTAAAAGAGGTTACTGGATTTTATAACCATGCAATAATTCAACACATAGACACTAACCCTCCAGTTAACACTACTTCAAAGACTATTAAGCTTTCAACAGGGAAAGCACTCTGACAATTCAATTAACATTTTAATCTTTGAAAATTAATTTTTAAATTATCTCTCATTTTGACCTTTTCATGTTTTTTAACTTTTAAGAAGACTTCAAAAATAATAAATTCACAAAACTTTTCCAATCTGCAACTAAACCCATACTCTTTCCTCTAGATTTTATTGCAGATGGGTCTCAACTCACATAATATTTTTATTACCTGACATTTTAATCAAAGATCAAAAACTTCACTGGCCAAAACATTTCCAAGACTCTGTGAAGTAAATTAACTTTATGAAATGGAACCCAAGTACATATTTTCTAATGAAATTTTATATTACATTTCAAGAAAGAATGCTGTCCCTTATAAAGATAGCCAATGTGGATTGGACAATAATAATGACAAAAATATTTAAGAGAAATGTGAGAAGTAGGAACTGTTTTTAGTATGCCAAATCACAACGTCAGGAGGTTCCATCAACTGTTTATAGAGTCTCTCAAGAGTCACTGGAGTACAACACGACAGGGTCCAAAAGTGTCCTCAGATCCTATGTTGTCACTGAGTGTAGAGATAAACTGGGTGACTCTTCATAGCATAAACACCTGTTAGCATGAATTTCCAACAAGATCATGTCAAATGTGGTAAATGTAGAATGTGTATGTCAACCACGCAGAACCGTAACTTCCTCAAATTGCTTGCCAATTCTATAATCGTCAGTAGGTGTTTCTTAAGATGAGAAAACCCCAGCCTAAGTTATAACACATATATCCTTTATTTTATAGGTACTTAACCTCTCAAGATGTAAAAATTTGAAGCTTCTTTCCAGCCAAATTGGCTCCCTCATATCTTACAGGCAGCCTACACACATCCCCACATTATTTTAAACACTTTATGTTTCTATGCCATACTTACTGTTTACTTCATGTGAGCACCATCATAAGCAAGATCCCCTGATGTAGCCATGTGACCTTGTAGGCCCCAGCTTTTTTTTTCCAGGAAACTGTAGTGTTTGTTACATACATCACTTGTTTTGACACCGAAAGCACTACTGTGTTTTCATATTAAGCAATAAGCACTTTTTAAAAGATAGCTAGCACTGTGGACCTGATCTTATGAGCCGAATTCCCGAAAATTCTTAGGTTGAAATCCTCAATGTCTCAGAATGTAATTGGGTTTGGAGGAGGAACGTTTTAAAGGTAATCAGGTAAGATGTCAGTGGGGCTCCTGCCAAGGACTGCTATCTTTAGAAAAAGCCATCTCAGTGGAGATGCTAGAGAGGTACAAATGCAAAGCTCATAGAGGACCACTCATCTGAAGAGGCAGCAAACGAGCTTCCTTTTCCATGACAAGAAGATGCCCCTACTGACAACATAATACCTGATTCCCACTAAGTCACCTTAAATTGTGAAAGAATAATTTATTAAAGCTACATGCTCTTTAGCATAGTTTTTCTTTTTTAAATCACAGCTGTTGTTTTTTAATTGAAAAAAATTTATGCAATATATTCTGAACAGTTTCCCATCCTCCAACACCCCCATCCATGTCTCCATTCAACCACCCACAACTCGACAGCTTTTAGGGTTGACAAGAGTCTTGACTCTAGAGGGGATCCCAGGTATCCAAGGAGNGAGGAGGTGGAAAATTTTTCTAATAACAATAAAAAAGTGTCTGAAATAAAAAAAAGAATAAAAAAATTTGAGAACACTCAGTCCTAAATGGGATGTCTTCATTAAACTCCTCCATCAGGGTTCAGGGAGCTATGAAGGGGAGGAGCCAGGAAGATCATAGGAACCAGAGGGCACGAATGACTCTAAGGAAACTGTCTCCCAGACACAAGAGGACTGATGTACATATGAACTCACAGAGACTGTAGCAGTACGCAGAGAGTGTGCACAGGTTCAAGTCAGTGTCTCGGTGCTGATAGTGGAAAATGGACATGGGCTCCCACCCCTGACCAAGAAGCTATCTCCAATTGGCATCTACTTGTAGCATTTTCTTATGACAGTATGGGGGCCTCAATAAATTAATGTATACCACCATATAATCATATACTCATATATACATACATGCACATATATAAGTATATGGTGGCATACATACATATATACATGTATTATGTGGGTATATATTTATACACACATATAGCATGTGTGTGTCTAGACACATGCAACGTGTGTGTGTGAGGTGTGCATACACACATGCCTGTGTATACACATGTATGTAAGTGATGCTGTGTGTCAAACCTGGAGTTATATACATGACAGGCAAGACACTCTACCACAGTCAGACCCAAAGCCTTCTTTCTTATCTTATGATAATTTAATCTCCAACAGTGATCTGTGAATTATAAGCTTGCTATAGAATGAGAAAACTGGAATAAATTATCTAATTTGCTCAAGATGTCACAAGTAAAAACTGAATCTATCTAGGTTACATTAAACTTACTACATGCAACTTCCCAAATAGAATATTCATGTTATTCTTAACAGTCCTGCTTTTTTTTCAGATTACTAAGAAATAATTTCAAATATTTTCTTTTTTCCCCTTGAAGTCAAGAACATGGGAAGCCATATCAAGGAAATTTCTCTTTGTAACAGATGAAGACCATTACAGAAAACTGCCACCAACCAAAATGCTGAGGGGTTGAGTCCAGTTGCAAAGGATACATCTGCAATACACCTACTGCACCTAAGGCTCAGGGATCATTGCAGATGGGTGGAAAGATTGTAAGAACCAGAACAACAAGGAATTTGCTGTGAGACTGTGTCTCCTAGGAATGTCAGAAGCTATACGAAAATAGCCTCAGCAACATGACTATCTAAACATGAACTGAACCAGGAGGCCTCAACCGTACAAAAAACAACTACAGGAAACTAAGGAATATTGAGAGTGGAAGAAACAGTCTTCCCCAGGGAAGAGTACACTGAATAGAAATGGTCTGTCTAGAAAACATACATACAAGAAATACATGCACTGAGCAGGCTGTATTTATGTACTTAGGAATATGTGTGTCTGTGTGTGTGCGTGCGGATATGTATTATGTTTCAACAATTACTGCAAAAAAAAGTTCATGAATTTGAAAAAAGAGCTAGGGAGAATATATGTGAGGGCTAGAAAAGAGGAAAGGGAAGTAGGAAATGATGTAATTATAATCTCAAAAATAAAAGGGATATTTTTAAAGAACATAGGTAGTAGCTACATAAAAAATTACTGATGGATGTTGACATGTGTTGATATTGGCCCCCATATATTGTACTTTATACTTCATCTCAAATATCAATGTGACCATGCAGTAGCCAGAATCTAGTTAAGTTTGTGTAAGTTACCAGAATTTACTAATGAAAAAAAATCTTCACTTTTGTGCATTTTACCATCTTTTGAAAAGAGGTATCTTATAATTATTAACACTGGCTATGATCGTAAGAGAACTCTAAGACATCTTCAGTAGAGTTTATGAAAATTTAATTCACTAAGTTACATGCCATCGTGTAGATTTAAGTGAACATAAGTGATCACAAGTTCATCTATGAAGCGTACATGTGATGAGTGAATATGAAATGGGGAGGGCAAGATACAGAAAAATCAAAGAGCAAAATCAAAAGAGGGGGCACAAGGGAAAATGCAGTCTTCCCAAGGAGCTACATCCCCAAGTTCTCTAAAAAAACAGACAAGAATAGCGAGCCGCAAAGAATTCTTCTACGCACTCTTGCACATGCACAGTAAAATAGGACCGCACCTCTCTGAAGACAGACGTCATACAGTGTGTCCATAAAGTGGACTCAGTCTCACACTTCACAGTCACATCTCATATACCGCTGTGGAAGGCAGGACTCCTGGGTGAGGCATCG
The DNA here is from genome assembly GCA_001685095.1 of Ellobius talpinus. NCBI lineage: Eukaryota > Metazoa > Chordata > Mammalia > Rodentia > Cricetidae > Ellobius > Ellobius talpinus. Next base: position 11,267 of record LOJH01077627.1, read on the forward strand.
TGTTTCACAGCCATACTCAAATACAAGATTGTTAACACTAATCCACAGAAAGATCTGTGAATGAGCAGGGAAAATGATAGGCAAATACAACCAATAAGGCCTCGATTAGAGAACTCACACTTGCCCTGTTGATTATCTGGTGTGTTGTGAAATGAATACTACAGTAAAAATCAGAGCATGTTGTGTGCATAAACACAGAAAGCCATAAATTAAAAGCATGAGAGTCAATATTCATCTTTAGTTACTTCTTAATCTTTATTTACCAAATCTACCAAAAATGGTGATTTTCTTTGATTTCACAAAAAGTATACTGTATATCTCATGAGAAAAAGATTTCCTAGGGGGCTGGACAGATGGCTCAGCAGTGACTAGCACTGGCTGTCCTTCCAGAGAACCCATGTTCAATTCTCAGCACCCACATGGCAGCTGACAATTGTCTGTAACTCTAGTTCCTAGGGACCCAACACCCTCACAGAGACATATGTGCAGGTAAAAACACTAGTACCCACAAAATAACAACAAACTAGAACAAAATAATTTCTTCATACAAATTCAATTGAAATGGAAAAAGTCCCCTTGAAGAGTTAAAAAAAAACATCAATAAATATTTTGTGATTCTTATATATTTTTCATTTTAGTAGCAAGAATGATTAGACAACATGGGTTTCATTATAACATGTAGACAATACACTTTGATTATCTTCAGTCCACTATTATCTGACTCCCATTCCATTTCTCTTCCTCTACCTCCAAGTGCTCCTTCCAATTTCATCTATTATTTCTATTAAACAACAAATACACACACACAAACATGTATTTCATCAAAGTGGCTGCCCGCAAAATATTCAGATATGCCACAAACTACAGTTGGTATGGAAAATGTCTGACAGGATCACATTACCACACATTATAAAGCAAATTCAGATCTGTTACTATCACCCAAAAAGAAAGGAATTCTATAATGCTATCATACAAATATTTTGTGAGCTTATTATTTTGACATTTTGAATCTAGAGATGAGTTTTTCCAGTTGTTTTTAGTCATACAAGTAAGAAACCATTAAAGTCTAACACACCGACCTAGGTTATGCAAAAGAAAAAGCATCCCCACATTTGAAATCATGAGAGCCTTTTATGTTTTAGTGCTAGATAATCACATTATACATTTATGGGAAGAAGTTTAGCATTAAAACTTTGTTTGAAAAGGAATCTATAAGACTGTCTAGAAATAAATATGAAAAATTACAAGGCATTATTGGTTAAAAATAGAGTGAAATATTATTTAATGGAATTTAAGGAATTACAAGGTTGTAATAAAGTTGTAAAAGACTTGAAGTCTTAATTAAGTGATATTTATTATAAAGATGAAATATTTTCATTTATAAAATGGAGAGAATAGTAAAAAGACTTAGTGTGAGAAATCAAACGTGTTAATATGTGGAAAGCACCGAGATCATTACCCAGCATCCTGTCTATCCTGTTAGCACGTGATCTATTTAGACTAACATTTAGCACTGACATCACCAGAGGGTCTGAAGACACAGTTTACCTCCATCTGTTCATACAAAATGTCATGTGCACTTCATGCCCCTGAAAGTCATCACCTTGGCTCTCAGGCACAATGAGAGCTCAGCTCCTGCCTCCTGACAGTCTGTCCACACACCCCAGAGAAGCACCTCTGTATGGCAAATGTTCTGTACGTTAATCTGAAACAAGTGAGTTATAGAATTGACTCCACATAGTCTCCTCTCTTAGTTCTTAAACACCAGTCTGCTACTGAAAGTATCAGCTTCCTCCAGAGCACACCATACTGGACAAGTCCAGCAAATGATGGACAATCAGAAGATACAATGAGAGGCACAGAAAATAAGCACCTATCCTTCTTTGCCTGATTCAATATGACATGTTTCAATTATTCTGTGTAAAGCAGCCACCCAATAAGATGAAGTCACTTTGTTTGAGAAACAGCATGATCATTTCTAGCATCTGGTAGATTCACAATTAACATCACTGAATGAACTAAAGAATAAATGAAACTTCAAAAAGGACCAGTACCCACAGACAACAGAGATGACTGAATCTTACCATACCAGCACTGTCTACTCCAAGGGTTCTGTCAAATGAAGGTATATGACTAGTCCAAAACCCTGGCAGCTCAGCAAACATGCTGTTCAATTAACATATAAAGACCTAATCTCGGGGAGTTATGAATACAAAGGTAATGGAGCCCTCGAAATCCTTTAATAGATAAGATTGGCACACAAATGACAACCTCTGAAAAGTTCAAAGGAGCTGGCATCGGATGGGAGGGTACTGACTGTGTTTTGAGGATGTTGTTTTGAGGATGTTGTTCCATACAAACCTCCTAAGAACTTATATCTTCATCTCTCCACTTGGCCAATTTCCTAATTACCACTGCCGTGATAAACTTGTAAACAACAAGATAACCTGTAATTAAAAGAATTCACCAGTCTGTTGTACTTGGAATTTCTTTCCAGATTTATTCAGTATATGTGTTTTAGTTAAGGTTTCTATTGCTGTGAAGAGATACCATTATCATGGCAACTATTAGAAAAAAAAACATTTAATTCAGAGGGTGTTGCAAGGAGCCGTTTGTTCATCCCTGAGCCTCCCAGAACCGAAATAATCACACAGAAACTCTATTAATTAAAACACTGCTAGGCCCATTAGCTTTAGCTTCTTATTGACTAACTCATATTAATTTAACCCATTTCTATTAATCTATATATCACCATGTGGCAGTGGCTTACCAGCAACGATTCTGCATGTCTGACTCTGGCGGCTCCATGGTCTCTGTCTCTCTCTCTCTCTCTCTCTCTCTCTGTCTCTCTCTCTCTCCCCCACCCCGTCTCTCTCCTC
>LOJH01077777.1:0-11108 GCA_001685095.1 Ellobius talpinus
CCCTACGCGCCACTTGGGATGACGCAGGAAGAAGGCTAATTGCCACGTGGCAACGGCGCCCTACAGAATCCCAATTGCTTTGTTTCCCCATCATAAAGACAATTTGTAACTCTTGCAATACCTCTTGCATTAACTTACAGGAGCAGAAATAACTCAAAGATAGCCGCATCACCAAAGCCTGTGATAGCTCACAAAAACTGGGAAACCTGAAGCACATGGCACAGCCTGCAGGCAGTTCAAAATGTTGGAAAGTGTTGTTTCCAGGTTTAGATAAACCTCTTCCAGGCAGTTTGAGTGGTTTCTGTTTCTCCCAGGCAGCTCCTCTGGTGTCAGAATCTTCTTTGAGGCTTGGCTCCTTTGAGAGGGTCAGCTTTCATTGCTTACTCTGGCAGGGAGGGACCTGGGGGATCTGATCAGTTTCAGGGACTTCCTGAAGCTATTTATTTGAATTGTTTTCTTTCCTGTTTAAGGGGCTCCATTCCAGGATGGAAGGAATAAATGAATGGATCTTGAAGGGAACTGCTATGCAGCATACACTGTGCTCATAAGTGTTAAGTATTTCTCCAACCTACACAAGCCTTTCTGCCGATGCAGTAATCCAAATCAAACCAGATCAGACCGAATTAGAAAAGACCCAGGTTTAATGGATGCCAGGGCTCCTGGATGGTCCCCAGGAAAACTCAGTGAGGGAGAAAGAACCAGAACAACCACGGAAAACCGGGAGACCACATGTTCATTCTCTGGGGGGACAGTTTAAATAGCCTATGGGAGTGGTCTTAACCCTCCCTGGGGAGGGGTCACCGTTTGGCAGGCTTTCTTGGAGGTGGAGTCTGGACTGTGGCCACTCCCAGGGGAGGAAGCTTAGAACTTTCTGCCAAACATTTTAGACTCTTTGTATATATGGATGCCAGGGGGCTGGGATGAAACTCCCAACCAAACAATAATTATCATGAGTCAATCAAAAGCTTTACAAATTCAGGGGATGGAAATGTTAACTGCCCGATTTGATGATTACACCCTATAATGTACTGAGTTTGCATACTATAATACTATAAATTTCTTCTATTAAAGTGATAATTTAAACATTTTTCATATCTGAAAATCGAGCTTGTCATTTGATTTTCATTTTCTTTAGGACATTTTCTGACAGAGAGATATTTAATATTTAACATTGTGGTATATGCCTCTAATCCCAGCACTTGGAAGACTGAACAGAAGGGTTGTGAATTTGAAGCTAAGTTGTTCACCATAGCAAGACACTCTCAAAAAGTTTTTTTTTTTTAAAAAAAGGTTTATGCGGTCAAGCAACTTAAAGCTGTATTTATTAAACTGTCAAATGTGGAAGCTTGTTACGCAATTCTTTTGTAGATAAAATAAACTGAAAGCCATTCCTCAGTAAAGACCTTGTGGGTTTCACTCATACTTTAGAAACTGTTCTGTTCCTGGTCCGGTTCACAAAAGAACCTTCCTCTCCCTTGCTCTGCTTCCTAGTGCTCTGTGAATGCTACGTGTGACTACAGTCAGCATGTCGCTTTCCCTACCTGCTGCAATCTGCACTCTGTCAGTCCACAGTGCCCAGCAAATCTCCCTCCATGTTGGTTGAACAAAGGAAAGAGTGCTCTCTGGGACTGGAGGGCCCATAACAGGGATGCCCAAGACTGCTGCCTAGATGGTGGTGACATCTTCATCCTGAGGCTGTGGGAGATGGCTTAGAAATGAGAACTGCTCAACACAGATTTCAGGGTAGACACTCAACTGGTCGGTACTGGAGCCAGCACAGGGAGGATGCACCTGCCCCTCCACTCATGTGTCCCATTTCCATGGCTTAAATGACATGTCTTCCCTGGTCATTGGTGTGCCCAAACCCAAAGTAAGGGCTGGACTTTCCCAGTGCCTCCATTATGTAGGAGCAGAAGCTAATGAGATGACACGACACTAATGTGTATATTGCATGTGTGTGTGTGTATCTGTCTCTGTGTGTGTATGTGTCTGTGTATGTGTGTATATGTATGTATGTGTATGTGTGTATATGTATATGTGTGTATGTGTGTATATGTGTATGTGTGTATATGTGTGTGTATGTGTGTGTGCGTGTGCCCATGTGCACGTGTGCACAAGCACACTAGTGTGAGGCACAGGGTGAATGTGGAGATCAGAGGACAATCTGGGGTGCTATTCCTTGCCTTCCCCATTCCTCTCTTTCTGTTGCTTACTGTGTACTCCAGAACAGCTGGCGTATAAGTTCCCAGGGAGTCTCTGTCTCCCTTCACATCTTGCCATAGGAATACTGGGGCTACAGACATTGGCTACCACACCCAGCTTTATGTGGCTTCTGAGGACTCTGAACTCAGTTCTCACACTTGCACAGTGAATGCTTTATGCTCTGAGCCATTTCTCCAGCTCTTGATGCCTAATTTTGTACCAGTAAAGGCTTGTTGGGGAGGGGGACACGGGGGTGGATTCTGACTTCTGAAAGGAAGGTGTATTTCTTGAGGAACCAGGACATGTCAATTTCATCTTATTACCAACAATGGCCAGAAAATTGCTGAACGAATCAGAGATGCTCAGTGAATAGCAGGGATTGTAAATGACCTTTTCTTTTGCAAATTGTTATTCTGAACAATTTTGTGTAAAATAAGGCTTTACAAGACTTTTTCTCCATTTTCATTTTAAATCTAATGCTTTAAAAAAATATTCAAGCTGAGAGTAAATCCAGCTAGAACACTAAATTTCCATCGACTCTATGGGTTGTTATTAGTACCATTTTGAATTCACATTTCAGCCCATAGTTCCCTTGCAATTTCCTCCCACAATCACAGTGCTGGAAGATTCCTCTTATCTAAAAGCAGCTGCTTCTTCCTGAGATCTACAAAGCAGTTTGTTGCAGTAAATCTTGCCTCTTCCTAGCTTTCTTGATTTCAGGCTAGAGGCAGAAAATCATCAAACGACTGGGGAAAACTAGGTAACACAGCAGAGCAATTTGACAAGGGACCTTGAAGCTAGAAGGGACCCAGTGACAGGGAGAGAGGCTGTTCGCTGAAAGACACCCACTTGCCTTACTTAGAAGGAGCTGTTAGCCACACAGTAGCTGTGCAAGAAGGAGCTTTAAATGTATTAACAGCTACTGACTTCTCTGATTCTTATTTAGAAAACAAGGAGGAGGAGGAGGAGGAGGAGAAGGAGGAGGAAGAGGAGGAGGAGGAGGAAGAAGAAGAAGAAGAAAGAAAAAAGTAAAAGAAAGAAAGAACAAAAAAGTAAAAAGTAAGATGCCAAGACCTAAGAGCCCAATGATACCATTTGAAACTCCCGTTTGTGGGCCAGTCAGAACAAATAAAAACACAGAAAAAACTGTGGGCAGTGAGGGCAGAGGTGCACTGTGGGCAGTGAGGGCAGAGGTGCACTGTGTGCCAGTGAGGGCAGAGGTGCACTGTGTGCCATTGAGGGCAGAGGTGTAGTGTGGGCAGTGAGGGCAAAGGTGCACTGTGGGCAGTGAGGGCAAAGGTGCACTGTGGGCAGTGAGGGCAGAGGTGCCCTGTGTGCCAGTGAGAGCAAAGGTGCAGTGTGTGCCAGTGAGGGCAAATGTGCACCACTGTGTGCCAGTGAGGCAGACAAAGGTGCTAGCAAAAGTCTTGCTGCAAACCTGATGACCTGAGTTCCATTCATGGTGGGAGTAGAGACTGAGTCTTGCAAGTTGTCTTCTGACCTCCACGTCTGCACCATGCACTTATGTGCCCCTCCCACGTGCATGCACACGCCACACAAAATAAACAGCATTAAAATAATAAAATCCACCAGACAGTGGTGGCACATATCTTTAATCCCAGCACTCAGGAGGCAGAGGCAAGTGAATCTCTGTGAGTTCGAGGCCAACCTGGTGCACAGAGTGAATCTCTCAAAGGCCCTATGTATAAGTGGCTTTGTCCAGAACAGCCAAGGTTGTTGCACAGAGAGGCCCTATCTCAAAAAACTAAAAGCAACAACATCAACCAAAACCAAATAAGCAAACAAACACAAATCAACCAACCAACCAACTAACCAACCAACCAAACAAACAAACAAACAAAAAACCAAACCAAAACACCAAAAAACAAAAACAAAAAACCCCAAACCTCTGAAACACTTTCTACATTCTGTATTTGCTTCTTTTCATTACATTTTCAGCCTGAAGTATAACTTTTGTAAATTGTTTCCCTATTTTTATTGTCATAAAATACATAGAACATACATTTGACCCATTTGTAAGTACAGACTTTTAGATTTAGTCTTGTTAAGTGAATTTCTATCTAGTCTTTGCTAGATTTTGGGCACTGAGGTTTTCTTGTCAGGATTCTCAAGGCAGCTGGAGGGCAAAGAAGTTGCTGTTGCTTGGTATTGTCTGAGTGAGTCTGAGGCTCTTATCACAGTTAAAGCTTTTAGATGCATTGGGTTTGGAGTTTTTAAAAGGACGTTGGTGGCAATGGTGCAGCTAACCATGAGACATGTCTTCGTTATTAAACAGGATATTAAGGGCTCTTTCCTGGTGTGGTAATTCAGACTGAAAGTCTTTGGAAGCCTGGGAATTAAATACTGCTCAGATATGAGAACTGCTTCTCTGGCGGGGTGTTCAAGCCTCGACTGGGCTCTACTTCTGGCTTCTCTGAGATGTCTCCTCAGGACTGCAGCAGAGATCTCTTTACCCTTACACATCTATCCCTGTCAGTCTGTGGGACTTTAGGAAAGTCACTCTCTTATTCTGCACCATCCTTCCTCCTGCAGATGCTAGTAGCATTTTTCACGTTTCCAAAGAATAAAAAGGCATAACAAGGTCTGTGCTGACGGTGTTTAGGTCTGGAGTGCCCCTCAAAGGCCTTACGTATAAGGGGCTTTGTCCAGGGCAGGATGGCACTACTGGGTGGTGCTAGGACCCTTAGGAGACGAGGCCTAGTGAGAAGTCTTCAGGTCATTGGGAGTTTGTCCTCAGAGGCCAGGGTAGAACTCTTGCCTCGTTCTCTTTCCTTCTAGACCATGACGGAACTATTTTGTCCCCTTCTCCCATGATGCCTCATCACCTAAAAGTCATGCCAATCATGGATTGAAACCTCAAAAACTGAGCCAAACAAAGCCCTTTCTCTTTGGAAGATGCATACTAGAGGCGTTGGTTACATGAAGGATGGCCGAAGAATGCATCCGTGGACAGCACAAGAAAACTGCATAGCTTCCATGGTTTATGATGTGAACAAGCCCTGGCTTTGTTCTTACCCTGTGTCTCGTGTGTACCATGAGTCTCAAACATCTCAGGGATGGGTACGTGCGTAGAATATATGTTGCTACTATAATGAGCCACTGCCTCACAGGAGCATGGTAGCTCTTATTTCTTGTTCACTTGGCAGGAATCCTGCCTTGCTCCAAGCAGGTGGTATTTGCACAGCGATCTTACCAACTGCACAATAAAAGGGGGAGCCAGCTCAAGGCTTGGCTAGACTTGTACCTTGTTTCAGCAAAAATAGCTTGGGTAGTAAGGGTTAAGTCCCTTCCTCCCACTTCTGCTGCTTCCTCCTCCCCCTCTTCCCCACTTTCTCTCCAGCAGAGCACTCCACCCAGTCAAGACCATCTTTGAGAAATGTCAGTGTGCTTTTTGGCTATCACAATGACAGACACAGCTATTATCTTGACTGGAGATGCTCTTACTGATTGCAGCGGGTAGCCTCTGCCCTTACATCTGTGGTGTTACTGCCAATACAAGGAATTTTGCTATGAACATTTTTTAAAAAAATTCAGTTTGTACTTTATAATACCCTTCACTTAAAGAACATGATTGCTGCTAATTATCATTTAGAAATTTTTTTTGCTTGATTAGAGATTTTAGCTGTGTGTACTAAAGTCTAGTGGGCCTTCATTACATGCTGGACTTTGTAGTGGATACCGGCTTAAATATTAATATATGGAAATTCAGCTTCATCTGCTGTACCTTTTGATGTCAGAAGCATAATCAGTATAATTGGCTTAGAATGTTTCCCCCTTATTTGTATTTCATACTAGCTAATGTCATTAGTGCGCTAACTACTGAGTGGGGGATCTGCATTGTAGAACTGCTTCCTGGGCACATTATTATCATTGATTTTGATGATTCTCATTCCCAGCCACCGCAGGCAAGCCCTCAAGCTGTGCCATGTTGTTCAAAGGCCTGCTCCCCTTGTCCCCCATTCAGAGAACAAGGCTTTCTGTGTCTGAAAGCCCATCCGTGTTCTGATAAATGCTGATGCTTTCGGTGGATCCGGGGCTAGCTCACTTTTCATAGCATAAGGCAGAAGACGGATAGCTCAGGGCCGTGTGTGTCCTGGCTCTGAATGGCTGGAACATGATAGCCACTAGTGTCCACGAGGAGGTTTGTGCCTGGTGTGGGTGACCCTCGGAGACTGCTGCATCTCAGAGCGAGGCATTGGGATTTTGCCTCTTTACCACTCCTGTGTAGCCTTTCTGCCAGGCCACAGCTGTCAAACCTCCCCCGACCCCTAAGGCTTGCAAGTCTGTCTTTTGTACTTAGAAAACGATGGCTGGACCTACTCAGGGATTGGAATCTAACTTCCTTTCGGGTTTTGATACATTCCAAAACCAACCGTAAAAGGAACCCCACATTAAAGTCTAAGTTTGGCTACGGTCAGCCACAGATTCTGCTAACCCTCCGGCTGGGGGACACATGCTTGGTTTTTGTTGGTGGCGGTAATGAAGTCATTTGTACTTGCATGGAGCTCGAATATTAAGGCTGCAGGGGGAACTTAACAGGGCCTGTTTCTACTGCCTTTTTATGGATGAGGAAGCAGAGGCTACCAGCGGCAAATAACTGGCTGAGGTCACAGAGCTACTGAGTGATAGAGTCCCTTCGCCCAAGTAGGGCTCTTTACTTCTTAAGTGGTACCTTGTTCACGGATGACGTGTTGTGGTAACATATTGGGCACACCAGCTAATCCCTCTATATGTGATTGGGAGCTGTTATGTGCACATGTAGTTCAATATGGTTTGGAGGCCAAGAGCTTTTATAAGGGAAATGAGGGCACAAAAGAGAATATAATTAAAAGCGTGTGTGTGTGTCAACACATACACAAGCTACATGTTAAGGATGTTAGCAGGGTGATTCTGCCTGAATGTGAATCACCTAAGTCATTAAAAGCCTATGTTGGTTTTCTCTAGAGAAACAGAACCAATAGGATATGGAAAGGTACAGAAAGGGATTTATTGTGAGGGTTGGGTCGCGGAGGCTTAGAAGATCTGCTGTCTGCAGACTGATGCCCCGAAGAAGCTGCTGATGCCAATTCTAGAACAAACCTAAGCATGTGAGGACCAGGGAGCTGATGGTGTCACTGCCAGTCAAAGTCCAAAGACCTGAGAACAAGAGTTCTCTGGTGTTGGGGACAGCGAAGGTGGAAGTCACAGTGGGAGCAAATTCTCCTCCACAGATTGGATGCTGCCATCTGATGTTAGTGACGTCAGCTGTCTTTCCCGCACGTATGGATTTAACTACTAACCTCAGCCAGAAACTCACTCGCAGATACACAACTCAGAAATAATGTGCTGTCAGCAATTGATACATAACTTGACCATCGTCAAGGTCTTTCTGCTCTTTCTCTGATGAGGCCAGTTCTGGGCTGTAGACCTGAGGAAGTAAGTGCTGCTGTCTAATCCTTCTGGGAAATGCTCTTGAATCAGTCCGTAGCTTGGGTTGGTATTTTGCTCCACTGTCTGGTTAGAATCCGTGACTTTGAAATGTATTCCTCTTCCTTGAGAGAGCGGAACTGGGTAGGAATTTTCTGTTTGAAATTTCTATTATGTATTAGAACCTACCAAGGTGTAATTCCTAATGTACGTCATTATCACAGTGATTCTTAATTATTAAAGGCACTTTGGAATTTTTAACGGAGACGCCTCTAGGGTGAATATTTTAGACTATGTGACATTAGTGTTAATAACCAGCAGTTCTTCTAACAGTTGTTTTAAGTTAATTTGGCTTCATCAAAGGAAGCAAATAAAATTAATCCAGACAATATTTTACCACATATGTCTAGAAACAAGACTCTTAATCCTAAATAATCATTTCCTGCTGTTTCTTTTCTGAGCCAGCCCTCTCCATGTTTGAATTTGTCGGTTCGTGATACAGGGAAGGGAGCTAATGTTTTTTTTTCAAGTCATGTGTGAGGTCTGGTTTTCAGATCTGCCTGGCCTGTGCCCCTGGTCTGCCACCTTCCTCTTCAGGTCACTTGAAAATGTCGGGCAAGTGGGTCACCTGGCAGTGAGACCAGCTTGGACATAGCCAGACATGTGGAGCCTGGGCTTTGTCTCAGTTGCCAGGGAACTTTCCAGTTGAGTAGACTTGAACACATCCCATGCTACGTGAGACGAAAAGGACCATGGAAGGATTAGATCAGTGGTGCTAGACTTCTGGATTTCACCACCCAGTGCATTTTCTAGAATTATTTTGGAGACTATTACAGGCTTATCAACATTGATTTCCACGTAGTATCATGAAAAAGTTCCAAAAGGCAGCCTTCTGTGAACACAATATACATATGGGGTAGGGTGTAAGAATGCATGGCGTGTGTGTGTGTGTGTGTGTGTGTGTGTGTGCATGAACATGTGTGCTTAATTTAAAAACTCTATGGAAAAACATGCTATACTGACTACTGAACCAAGAGACCTATCTCTTAACGCCCCTCCTAGACAAAGCACTGACTTGGATTTAAGTTGTAATCTGCTATGACCCAGGCTGCTTTTCTTCCTGGTTCATTTTCTGTCTTGTGAGTCTTTTTTTGTTTGTTTGTTTGTTTGTTTGTTTTGTTTGTTTTTTAGACAGGGTTTCTCTGTGTAGCTTTGGAACCTGTCCCGGAACTTGTTCTGCAGGCCAGGCTAGCCTCGAACCCACAGAGACTCACTCACCTTTCTCTGCTTCCTAAGTGCTAGGATTAAAGTCCTACTTCACCTGGCATTGACCCATTTTCTTGACTACCTCTCCTGTTTTCATCCCTGGCTGCTTTCCTTGCCATATTCTTTTTTTTTNAACTCAGGACCTCTGGAAGAGCAGACAGTGCTCTTAACCACTGAGCCATCTCTCTAGCCCCCTCCTTGCCATATTCTTCTCCCTAGAAACGTCAGTTTCTCTGAAGTCCCAGAACAGCAGAAAGGTGGTCTCTAGGTCCAAAGAACTCTTTCTTCTCGCTGCTGAAGTGGTGCTCCCAACATCTTATTGAATGTTCTTTTATGCAAAATTTTAAAGTCATAAGTTAAAATGACATAATAACATCTGTTTTGAACCAACAAGGCAACCCAGAGGGTAAAGGTGCTTGCTGCCAAGACTGATGACCCAAGTTCAGGCCCTGGAATTACAGTTAGGGCGTCATACCCACGCCACTTTACATGGTGATCTGACCCCTGGTTCTCTTGCCTTGGTATCAAGTGCTTTACCTGCTGAGCCATCTTTTCAGGTCCTGAATGCTTTTCTACTTAGTTATTCTTGCCATGTGAAATCAGAAAACAAAACAAACCCAAAAAACAACGGGGCTGGAGAGATGATTCAGCAGTAAAGAGTGCCAGTTGCTTTTGCAGAAGACCTGGGTTCAATTCCCAGCACCCACAGAGCAGCTCACAACTGCCTATAACTCCCATTTGGGGGAATTTGATATCCTCACAGAGACGCAACAATGCACAGAAGAAATACAAATAAATAAAACATAAAAAAGGCTAAAACCAAATAACAACAGCCCTGACCTTTGTCTAATAGAGATGCAGTATGTATTTTGTCTCCTCCAGTCTACGGGGTGTACCTCTATCATAGAAGAATAAAGAGCTGAAAACGTCACTGAGTGTGGTAGCTTGAATGCCATTGCCCCCCTAATCTTAGAGGGAGTGGCACTATGAGGAGGTGTGGCTTTGTTGAAGTGGGTATGGCCTTATTGGAAGAAGTGTGTCACTGTGGGGGCAGGCTTTGGGGTTTCCTATGCTCAAGATACTGCCCAATGTCTTGGTCAACTTCCTGTTGCCTGCAAGATGTAGGACTCCCAGCTATTCCTCCAGCACCCCATCTGCCTGCATGCCACCATGCTCCCCACCATGATGATAATGGACTGAACTGTGAGCAAGTCCCCTCAATTAAATGTTTTACTTTACAAGAGTTGCCGTGGTCATGGTGTCTCTTCAAAGCGGTAGAAAATCGTAACTAAGACAGGCACATTCAAATACCATCACAGTGGGGGACAGGGCTTCCCCATGTGACTCTTGGCAGGGACACAGATACTCGGCACATAGCAGATGTGAAAATGTGTAAAAGAGCTAGAGCGAAGGATTCATTTCACAAGTGAGAGCAGGCTCAGAAGTTCAAACACTTGTTGGAAAAGCCACAGCTTGAACCCTGACCTACAATGTGCTGCGGGTCCAGGAAGAGCCAGTCTAGCATATGAAGACTGCATGTTTGCTAGGGAACTCTCTACCTCATCCTTCAGTTCTAGCTACCTTTCCACTCCTTAGACATGCATAATCCTTCAACCCATTCTTCTCTACTCAAAACTCAATGGCTTAAATGTAAACTTCATCTAAAAACACTTTCTCAGAATAATGCTCGATTGAACACCTGGGTGCTGAGGCCCAGTTAGACTGACATAAAACCAAATAGTTATCACAGGTGGATTTTATTTTAACAGTGATACTGTATTTCACTTCTGATGCTCTTTTGATAACAGAAATATCCCTACCATGGAAAGAAGTCTGTAACACCATCTTGAAATTATATTTCCTGATAACCTAATTTATTTATTTTATAGGGAGTGTTTAGCCACAATTTTGAATCCTATATCATGGTAGAGGATAATAAGCCACTTTATTTAATTTGTACTGGGGCAGATCATATAACTTAAAAAAGTTTCTAAAGCTTTACCAATGTATTCCATTAGTACCACAAATGTGCTCATGTGGTCCTTGGTATGTTCAGACCCTTCACTTCAGAGGCTATGTGGGGGCGTGGTCATTAGGGAAGACCTTAGCATCCTGGGTTTTTCTGAAAGAGTTTTGTAGAAACCAGTGATTTGTCTGAAGGATGTCAGCTTTTAAATGAGATCTAGGAACAAATGTTGTTCTTGATTATTTAG
>LOJH01077798.1:7790-20701 GCA_001685095.1 Ellobius talpinus
TTAGACATAAAGCAAAGAAAAGCAGCCTACAAATCACAATCCCAGAGAACCTAGGCAACAAATGAGGACCCTAAGAGAGACATATATGGATCTAATCTACGTGGGAAGTAGGAAAAGACTTCCTGAGTAAATTGGGAGCATGGAGACCATGGGAGAGGGTTCAAGAGGAGGAAAGAGAAAGGGAGAGGAGCAGAGAAAAATGTATAGTTCAATAAAATCAATTTAAAAAAGAATGTCCATGAAATAAAAGGACTACATATTAGAGCACAAAACATCAAGCAAGGACTAAATATTATCATTTGTGGCCAAATGATGTTAAGTACTTTTCTAATGGTAAGAACTATGCTTCTCCCTGTTTTCCAGTACCAAAGAAATCATGGCAAGCCATACCAAAGATAGATAGTAAGCCTCTTTATTTCAGTAGGTAACAATCTAAGGATAGAATGTTTTTAAAATATTTGACAAATCAAAACTAATACAACTAAAAATAATAAAGAAAACACAAGAATTTTGTTGTTGCTGTTCGTCTGTGGAACAGCCACTACCCTCTAACATCTGTGAAGTTTATATAATGAAACTTAAACACTAGTCAAAAGCAGAAATCTGGAAAAAATACCAGGCAGTATTGTGGGTCATAATTTTATCATACTTCCTTAAAAATCTAGCCTTTGGAACACATATTTGCTTTAAACACAGTGATTTAAATACAATTCTCAGGCCAATCTTCTTTGGTAATTTACCAGCACTTTACTGAGCATCCATATTTTTAAATTGAGTCTATCAAATTCTACATATAAAATCTAACAAATCAAGGGATTATATAACATTAAGTATAGTCCTTTAAAAAGACAATGCAAATTTTCTAAGAAAAAAAATGAAGATCAACATAAAAGCTTTCCTCATTATCAGAAGGCAAATGTTGAGAAATTTGTCAATCTGTGGGTCAGTCATTAGAATCGCCTTAGTAAAATGTCTGTTTAGCACAGTAACAGTAGTAAGTTCTCCATCAGGTCTATGACTGTTTCTTGGCCCTTAAAGCAGTGCTAAAGATGGGACCATCCTGTGATGTGATCCTTAAGCCCAATTAAAAAGTATTTGGTCATTCCCAAACCATTTATGCCACTTTTGCACCAGCTGGCATGTCCTACCAGGCCAATCATTATAGTTCAGAGTTCACAGGACGGTGAGAATGGTGATTGCTTTTCTCTTCCGACAACATGCACAATAGCTTCTAGCACCATGAAAACCGAGCCAGGAGGGGCAAAGCTTCCATGTCAGTATCCACTTGATTTCTACACATTCTTTGAGTTAAGTATGAGGTGTTTCCAGCAATAAGGTATCACTCTCAAGTTCTAGCATAACCAAAATAAAGACAATAGCCTGTAGTCTCTGGAGGGGTTCTGTGTGACCCCACAGGCCAATCCAAATTGTTAAACCACTCTGGGATCTGGGTTTTTAATTTCCTAGGATGTAGTGTCTAATAAGGGTACTTTCCCCTTATTATAGGGCAACTCCATTTAAACTCTCTTTATATGGGTATAAGTACATATTTTATGAAGGCTCTCTACTACTAGGCTTCCATATGTCTTCTTTAGAAGATTTTCAGTGTTAATGTATCTATCAACCCCAGTGAGAGAGGTTTATTTCCTTTTAAGTAGATGGGTATTAACACAGAGATACATAACAGGTCAACATGCAGAAAATAAGGAATTACATACTGTGCAGTCCCAAATGGGAACTCTATGCCACACTCCTTCCCTTGGTGCTCAGAGTTCATCCCAAAAGATGGGGCAGAAAGACTTAAGAGCCAGGGGTAGTGGAAAGAAACGGTTTTCCAAACGTGATAGGACAGATGCATGTATGAGCTCATGGTTCTTATGACAGCCAACATAAAACCTATGAAACCTGAAGCCAGATGAAGTTCCAGAATGGAGAGGAGAGGGATTCAGGAAATCTCACCGCTAGTTGAGGAGCTATGGGCAACTGATAGCTTCTGAGGATGTGACACCAGTAGGTCAAGTATTTTCCAAGAGTTGACCCCCACCCCAAAATATGTGGTGGCACAAATTGGACAATAGGCTTTAAAAAAGAAAACGTAGGTAGACTGATGGGTGTTAGGAAATTTCCTAATGTGAGCTCCCTGCTGATGCAAAAATCCCAATCAAGTCAAATCACAACAGTCAAATTAAAAAATATCCAGGTTTAATGGGATTCCTATGCTCTCGGGTGGCCCCAAGGGAAAACCGGGAAGCCACAAATATGACCACCACTGGGGGGGGGAGGGAAGAGAATACCTGGGAACTTAAGGGGGAGCAGTTTACATAGACTGGCGAGTGGTCAAGATTTTGTCGGGCACAGGGACATGGCCTCCAAAGATGGAGGCCAGAGACTGGGACTTGGGACTTACAATGGGATGGGTCTCAGAGGAACTCGCAGAGGTGGTGTGAACATGATGTGAATATATCATGTGAAATCCTCAAAAATATAATAAAAATATTATTTCTAAAAGGTAAATTCTTTCTAATACTATTATCTGAAATTAAGCTATGACTTTAATGTAAAAATAAAGCAGTTTCATAAGAATCTAGACTCAAATATTAGGTATAAAAGAGACTTACATGGCAAAGCTCTCAGTATTTGTTTTATTTTAGTTTTCATTAAATGTATTTGCTTTGTTTTCGTTGGCTTAAAGTCAATGCTATGCAAATCTAGCTAGGGTATGGCTTGAAACCAATTCTATTCTTAATAGTATAAAAATAGATATAATGAAATACTTCTCTTCTAATTAAATGTTTTAAGAACACACTTAGAAGAGCAAAGCAAGGAGCTTGGTACTACCCACCCCTCCTGAGCATCTACCATCCTTAGAACCCACTACCCTGAGCATCTTCCTTTCACTAAGGCCTCTTTTAGGGGTGAACAAACTGTTTGTAACCCTCAGTTCTGCTAAAAATCTCCGTTTCTTAATCATTCATTCTCATTCTGCCGAGAAACCAATATAGCAGCATTGCTTTTCTTCCTCTTAGGGGAACATTGTAATGTGTCTGAAAACAAGCTTGGAGACCTTGATTCTAGGCCAATAAAGTTTAAGCCAACACAGTCTAAGGATAGTTGTGCCTCTGGGATATGCACCAAACTTCTCTGTCCTCTAATTCTTTCACATCATGGTGGAACCTTGGGGATCCCAGTAATCAGGAAAAATTGCTCAGATTCACACAGAAAACAAGAGCACCTTCAAAACCAGTTAGGACTCGGGAAACTGACTATTAAAAACACCTAATCTGAGCAAATTCCGAACATTATTTGTATCATTCTTCCAACACAATGGAGCCATTTTTCAGTGAGCACTAGAATTTCTCAGGCTTCCTCCATTCACCTAATGAAGCAAATGCATCTTCAATGGGAACAAGAGGAAGATGATGGAAAATTCCATAAAATACCTCAAAGCTCTCAAATGTTGCTCCATGGCAGCTTATCTTCTGTGTTCATGGATTGGTTCTGATAACCTTAAGTAGTCACTTGCATTCCAAATCAATTTTTTACATCATATATAACTCCAGGGAAAAAAGCCATCTGTCTTACATGGATCAATTTTTATGCTTCAAGAAAGAACAGAGATGTGATTATTCCCATATCACAAGCCATATTGAGTGTATTTATACACCCCTCAAAACACCTTCTTATTTAGTCTCAGTCAAAAAGCTGCAGATTTATTTCACCTGAATCTTCAGTTCTATGAAGGTGTATTACATATTAGATAGACAATTGTTTTATACCTTCAATAAGGCCAAAACAAGAGATTTAATTGCAAAAGAGATAGGATAGGTAAATATAAATTGCTTGCAGAAAGATGTTTTGTGGGATTATTAGGAATTAACCTTCTAANATGGTTTAAATATTTAATCATGTAACAAGACAAAGAACTTGGGCAGTCCCATGATTCTACAAAAACAAACAATGATATAGGCAAGTCTTTGGTGACAAAAATGCTTTCTGTGTACGAATGAAGGATTAAAATGGAAGATTTCCATGTATTATGATTCATTATCCTTCCAGAAAAATTTTGCTTTCTGAATGGAGATTAAAACATTTTGTATAAAAATTATAATCCCCTATTGAAATGCATCATACTTGACTTCTTTTTCAAACTATTCCTACTAGGTAGAGCTTACTCAGCATGTGTCAAAAATTATGAGCAAAAAATGACAACCAAGATGTCAGAAAATATCAAAAAGATCCAGATGATTGCTGTATGTTCTGCTCCAATGGTAAATAACTGGACCAAGGGAAAGGAGGGTTTGTGCAGATGGTAGTTCCCTTTAACAATTGGTTTGCAAGTATGAGTATCAATGGCCAAAGAAAAAAGGTACTACTCTAGGTTGAGTGTTTTGAAAAATAAATTATAAATCTTGAATTTGAGCAAAACTCATTCCAAGCAATCTTAACCAGTGTACCAAGATTTCTAATTGCTTGGCTGAACTGTTTTTCTTGATACTTTTCTCTCTTAAGTGTGTTTGTGTGTGTGTGTGTGTGTGTGTGTGGTGTGTGTGCGCACACGCGCACACACGCACATGACTGCATGTGAGATTGTTGTGGAAGCCAGAAGAGAGGACGAGTTATAGGCTGCTGTGAGCCACCTGATGTGGGTGCACAGTTGAAACTCTCATAAGTGAGCCCTACAATTGCATAATTCTCCCTGACCTCCTTCTCCCCACTCTTCCTGCTTCCCTCCCACTTCCTTTCAAATTCATGGTTCCTTATTAATCTGTTATAATTGTTACATATATGTGTATATATTTATAAATATAATCTTATGAGATCCTTGTTGTTCATACGTATTAATGTTGATCCCTTGGGACTGGTCAGCCTGTCAGGAGAATGCCCCTGGAGATGACAATTTACCCCTCTCCCAGCAAGTATCAATTGCCTGTAGTTCATATACCAGGAGTGAAACTCTGAGAGTTCCCCTACCTGTGTTGGCTTGTCACTTGGTGTTGTCATGCTTGAAGTCTTGCTAAGGAAACCGTGTTTTGAGAAGTCCTGGGTATGTCTTTGCTGCTGGCAAGTACTCTGAACCACTGAGTCGTTTCTCAAATAATTCCAATGTATACAAAATATGAACTATTCAACTGATTCCCAGAAGATCAAATCAAGCAGAGAAACAAGGTAACAGGTAGGTCTTTTAACTCCATTTTACAATCTTGATGGAATGGGAAATATTTCACTAACTCTTAGCCTCACCTATAATAACATCATATTAATTTCAATATAATTGTTATAAGATATTTAGCCAAGACTAGATGTAGAATCAGTTACAAGAATTGTGAAGGATATTTTCCATGTCATTTCATCAACAAAATTCTATTTAATGACTTTTTTTGCCTTTTAATGTGCACCACTAAAAAAACTATATATTCCCTGGTTTCCAGTGAAATCAATCTCCTTCATCAGAATTCTGGGTTTTTCCTCTTCTGAACACATCCACTGGGAAATCAAATGTTCAAATAAAAAATTCTATTTGATTATTACCCTTGGGATTTATAAGGCATTTTAAGATATGATATCACTTTGCTGCTCATGATAACTCAATAGCAGATCATGGCATGGCTTTCTAGTGAGCTACAGAGTCAGTACTAAAAGCTTAATACCTCTTTTCTCAATCTTGTCACCTTACTACTGCATAAAACAGTAAAGAATTATACCTTGTGTTTTGTTTTGTTTTCTGTGCGGAAGAGTCTCACTATGTAGCTTTAAGAGGTCTAGAACTTGGTATATAGACCAGGCCGATCTCAAACTCATAGAGAACCACCTGCTTCTGTCTCCTGAATTCTTGTCTTAAAGGCCTACGCTACTACTTCAGACAAGAAATATATCTGTATAGCCTATCTCAGTGCTAGATAAAGTGGTTTTAAATAAATATGTGCTACTTTGAAGATTATTAAAAACTAATAGTGTGTTAATGAGTTATATTGCTTAGATTGTTTCTTTGTTTAGAAAGATTAATTTGGAAGACTGGGGTTGTGACTCAATGGTAAGTTTAACCTTGTATACTCAAGACCATGGCTCTGACCCCCCGTGAAGCCAGACAAGTTCTTGAAATAAACAAATAAATAAATCAAAATGATAAATAAGAACATAGAAAACTATTTCTCCTGAATAAGGCAATAAATTCCAATGCTAAAATAGCTTTGTCCAGTCACACATTTCCTTAAAAAATATTTTTGGAACACCTGCCATTTGCAAGGCCCTGAAAAGGGGGCTGAGAATAAACTTGAAGGAGACATTAATATATTCCTAGCACATTATGAAAATCATTTATTATATTTTTAAAAGCAATAAAAATAAATGGTGCTATAGGTACTAAACATTTAGAAGTGGACAGAGTTGTCAAAAGAGTCATGTGTAATGTGACAAAGTAAGCCACGTTGGAAACGTTAGAAAGCTGCTGTAAGAAGCCCAGGAGGGAAGAACATCAAAACAAGTTTTGGAAAATATTAGATATCCATAAATTTGACATTTACAAGAAAGTAGCAAAGCAAAGAAATGGCCTTTGCATGTCTGCAAAACATTGATTTTAATACAAGCTAAAGAATAGGACATGTAAACAAACAAAAAATGCATTGGAGAGATGAGAAAAAAAATGTAATAGGTCGGTCAGTTAGGCAATGATTCAGTCTTTGAAAGGCAGCTGTCATTGCTGCTCGTGACTGGAGCTGTCCCATTTTGTTTGGCATTGTTTTGGTTCTACAGAATGCCATTACATAACCAAGACTAGTCTCAAATTCTTCATCCTCCTGCCTCAGTCTCCCTAATGATTGGAGTAGTCACCCTGTAGATATTTAGAATTTGATTAATTACATACATTAAATAATTAAATACATGAACACTGGGTAAATAGGAAAAAATGCCATTAATAATCTAGTCCAAACAAATTATTTTAAAGAAAGTACTAATATTAAGAATGTTAAACATTTACACTTCCATAAAGTGCACACATTGAATTGTTTGAATCCCACATAGTGGTAAAATTAAATAATGAAACAAGTGAACTACAGATTTTATGGTTTTTAAACTCAAATCAATCAATCAGTCAATCAATCAATCAATCAATCAATGTATTATTAAAAAAAAAGAAACCCAGGCTATTCCAAAGTTGCACTAAAAGAAGTAGAGTGAGATGTATCAGTAACTCAAATCATTCAAAAGAGCCCTGGACAGTGTGCTCAGAACACAAAATGGGATAGGAAACAATGGATTTCAAAACATCTTGAATACTTAGGGAGTCATTAGGTGGTTACAAGTAAGAAAGTTCAAAATGACTTTTAGTTGTAGAAATAATACTCTAGCCATAAGGAAAATTAGAAAATTTTCTTTGGACATGATCATAGAGCCTTCATCCAGTAACCAGATGAAGAGATTCCCAATCAAGCACCAAGCCAAACTGTGGGAATCCAGTTGAAGAGAGAGGAGGGAATTTATGACCAAGGGATGTCAAGATCATGATGGGGAAATCTACAGAGATGGCTGAATCAACATGGAAAATCATGAAATTTAAACCAGCAGCTGCGGAACCCCCAAAGGTATGTGGGAGACAGTAATGAAGCTTAGACTTTCTGAGGAGCTCCTGGCAGTAGGACCAGGTTCTGTCCCTCCCTGGTGCATGAACTGCCTTGTTGGAGCCCCTTTCCTATAGTGGAATGACATGCTCAGCCTTAATGCAGCAGGGAGGGGTTGGACCTGCCTCAACTTAACTTGCCAGACTTTGTTGACTCCCCATGGGAGCCTTTATGTACTAGGAGGAGTAAATGGGAGGTGGGCTGGGGAGAGGTGAGGAGGGGAGGGAGGGAGAACTGTGGTTGGAATGCAAAATAAAATTAAAAAGATAAATTTAAAAAAGTGATTGAGACAGACTTAACCATTGTTGAATAGTACTGAGGATATTAATGTTGATCATAGGACTTATAAAAATTCTTGTTATTCTTTCAAATAATCTAAGCTACTGGGACGAGGCCACTAATTGGGAACTGTCAGGCCATTCTCGTGTACCCAGTTGCCTTGAGCCTGGAATAATCCATCTTTCAGAACACTGAACTAGCATTACTACAATTTAGTTGTTTTGAACATTTCACCAACACTTTGAGGAAAGTTTACCCCTATTGCAAGGACACAAACGCTGTGACTTCTGCTGAAACTGTAAACTTTTGCTTGAGAAGGCCCTTCTCTGGTACCTTTATTGCAGCCTGCACTGGTCCAACAAAACCTCAGCTAGAAACGACAGCTGTTCAGAGACTCCCATTCCTTGAGCTGGGCCTCCTCAAGATCCACCTCACCCAGATACCACACACATCAAAAGACACACACTCGCATGTGCACGCTTACCCCTACTTTTGTGAGGCTTGTAATTGATCTTTATGTAAAGCTTATAATTGAGTTTTGTGTGAGGCCTATGATTGGTGGAACTGGTGAAGTCAAGCATATACTAACGATTGGTTGAATTACAGTTGATGCACAAGCATGAAGCAGCCTGGTTATTAAACACACTGTTAGTCACTTTCTGAGGTTAGTCTAGAAGTTTTCCCTCTTGGGTACCACTCCCATAGTTATAGCATTAGGTCCCAGTGCCGGTTCTGCAAAATGATCTCTTGCCTACTTGCTCATCACAGGTAGAGTAGGCTCAGCTGGTTGTCTTGGGAGCAAATAACAATAACAAAGGAAAAGTTGAAGCTTTCAACCACAGCTATGGTACCAAGAGCAACTTCAGGCAGGAAGATGCTGATAAATCCCTGATACAAACTGGAGGTGGCTAAAGATTCCTAGAGACCACAGGAACCAATGGCCTGGTACTCTAAACTCCAATTTGTAGCAGACTCAGCTATGCATCCTAGAGTGGCAGGGCTTCCACGCAAAACATCTTAAAGACAAAACGTGGAGAAGATGGCTCCAGGACTTCAAGGAGCAATGAAGAAAGAATCCACTGACACTAAGGGCCATATGAATACTTCGAAGCCAAGAAGTAATGGAAACACTGAGGCATCAAAAAAGATAAGACGCTATGAAAAGAGCTTCAGGTTGGTCTTGAAATTATAAGGACTCCATTGCCTCCTTTACTAGACTCAATGGAGAAGTTCACAGAGGCTTAAAGGGCCAGGGTCTCAATACCTAAAGTTCAGCTGTAACTGTAGCCACTGTGTGTTGACACTCTAAACCTAGTAAAGAAACCCTTTGCCTTGAGCACCAAGAGTATTCAGTCTTTGAGTTTCCACACTTGGAGCCATGCCTCTAGATCTCTGGGTTAAAGGAAAAAGCCTCTGGGTTTGGAAGCCCAGCCTGTGAGCCTCTACAACTCATAGCCTTAAAAATTAAGAGAACTGCCCTTCTGTCGATCTGTAATTTCTATTCAGCAAGACCAAAAGAGCCCTACCCAGACTTTTGGAAGTGAAAGGTTCTTTGAATTCTTACATCAGGTGGTAGAGAGCTAACATCTCTCCCTATAATTTCCACAGAATGACCCTGACAGCTTAAGGGGGGGGGAACCCTCATGTATAATAAACATTTGAAAAACATTTTCATAATGTTCACTGAACAATGCTGTGTTAAACATGCCTTACATTAGGTAATGCACTATGTGCTGTTTTCTTCTTTGTTTGTCTCAGTTAGTGCTTGGGTTTTGGAACTTGTCACGGAGATTTATGAATGGAATCTCAACAGTGGAAATTGCTGAGCACAGGTAGTAACAATCTCCGGGTTCTGGAAAAGGCCACACTTTAACAAAGTGCGAATTAGTAGCTACATGACAGCATTAGTTAGAACTGTAGCTCAAATTAAATGCAAACACTATTGAAAATTACAGGATCTCTCTCTTACTTGCAGAGGAAAAGGCCAGTTCTCCCACTGTTGACAAGAGAAAAGGGAACTTGTTATTTAAGGAACATTGCCTAAGGGCTCAAAGGAAAGCAAAGAAACCGACAGTTTGGCAATCCTGTTTTGCTTAGTTCTAGAGATCACTCACAATTAATAATGGGACATTTCGATGGCAAGCCATGGAGGAAAACCATGAGACAGAGACACACAGGTCTTCATCCTGTGGGGTATCTCTCCCGAGCCAGAAATCTTCAAAGAGGAAATGAATCCTTATAGGTGAGAATTATAAAGATGAGCACTGGCAGAGAAGTAACTGGGGGACATCAGATAGTGTTGCTCTAAAACAAAGAGGCAGGTGAAAAAGACAAAACCTAACACCTTAAAAAAACAATGGCTGTCTATTTGGAAGACAAATTCAATAAAAATAAAAAATAGTAGAGCCTATCACAGAAGTCTCACGGGAATAGTTTTAATCACTGATACATTGTAACTTTTCAAATTTATTAATTGCCCACGAAATTATTAATTTTAAAAAGTAATGATTAATCATTAATTAATTATTAATTTTCAAAGTTAATTGCCCACGAAATTCCCTTTCCATATTTAAATAAAAAAGATTCTTCCACAGATACTCCAGGTATAAAACAAAAGTCTGTAACCATCTAAAAATATATGGCGAGTTCTTTTACCTAAGCTAGTACTTTTATGTAAGCTAACAGTAAAATAAGCCAAAATAATAATAAATGTCATAATGATAAATATATTTTCAGTATGAGATGAAAGTGGCAGAGCAAGGAAATATCTGGTGCTGGGCTATGATGGTCCAGTTTCAAACACATACTTTTGTGGGAAATCCAGATTACAAGGCTACCTTGACCCTCTGTTTTCGACTACTCTAATTACTAATGGAATCCACTTTTATTACAATATTTGACATGACATTATCTATATTTTGTTTAAAGAAGCTAGAGGATGAGTGAGAATACCTTTTCATATAGTAATCAAAAAATGAAACAAGAACATAAACTTAAACTGTACTTAATTCTCTATGGCCTACAAAACAAATCTACTCTTTCTACTTATTCAGCAATCGAAATGCAATCAGCATCAAACTGTATTCATATATGTACTTAATGTCTATTACAGAAAATGCTGTAAGCAATGGGAAAATGGAAAGAGCTAAATTGTTGACAGCAAACTTTGCAGCTTTAAAACCATGCTCTGGGAGCAGGTGGCTACTTTGCTGTGTCTTCATAATGCCATAATTTCCAATACCTAACTAAAAATAAGGCAAGCAAATATTTGGAGCACTAAAGTCGCTTGTAGTTTAAAATATAAGTATCCAGTAGAGGAAGGAGTTCAAAGAAAGCATTATTTGTCACCAAAAAATAAATAAATAAACCACCAGGAATGCTAGAATCTCACATTCTTGAACGCAATACTCAGTGCTTAACCTCCTTTGTTAGTGAGAAGGAATAAAAGGCCTTACCTAGAGCTCTGTCCTTCAAATCTTACATGAAGGAAAAATAAATATTCAAACCTCAGAAAGATTCTAAATGCTTGGGTATGTTCTTTAAAATGAGGTTAAACTCTAAACTCATTAATTTCATCTATTTGGCAAAAGGAAATGCATTTAATCAGATAACTGTAAGTGGAGAGCCCATTATGCTTTATTTCCGTGTTTTCTTTGGAGGAGGTGCAATTAGCCACTCACCTGCTAATCAGATGTATAGCTTCCTGCCTCTCAGAATTTCAATTGATATTGATTCATAAAACGTAAGGTCACGTTGTCACAAAACGGGAAAATCTTCCTCCACTTTTAAGAGTCAAGCTCCTTACAGGTTGGAGACGAAGACTGAATAGCCATTTCTGACACGGTTTGTACTGAGTTGACCAGGACAGCTTTCAGCTCAAACCTCTTATGTGCAAACGTCTTATGTGCACTTTCTTTCTTTCTCTCTCTCTCCCTCTCCTCTCTCTCTCCTCTCTCTCTCTCTCTCTCTCTCTCTCTCTCTCTCTCTCGATTATGCATCTCAACACAGCCATCACAGTACTGTCTTATCAGTGCAGGTCCTAAGACTCAAGGCAAATGAACAAACAGCAGAAAATCAATAATAAGCACATCCACACAACTTGAGGCAGATGACTCAAGCATACTACACAGCTAGGGAATGGAGGAAAATGGGCAGGACATTAACATGCTTTGAAGGATTTGTCTACCCACAACCAGATCAATGAATATTCTAGAAAACAAATACACATTGTCTTCAAATAGAGACAAAAAGCTTACATTGAGCTTTCCCTTCCCAACTCTCCCATTTATCAAGAACTAAATATTAAAAATTCATACATTCAGGGCTGTGTGTCTTTGCCTATTTTATTCCAGTGTATGGTATGGCCCTTGGCATACCAAAATTTCCCATGTATATGACTTGAAGCAGAAGAAAGTGAGAGAGGAATGCAGACAAAGTACTGGAGTACTACTAAAGCAGTAGAAGATTATTCATGAAAAGCTCTGCTGTGGTGTGAGGATCATGTGAAAAAATGAGGATGAAAATATGTTTATTAGAGATAAAAAGTTAAATGTCCATAATATCACTATACAAGTGACATTTATAAAATATTATTATGCTTAGTATCTCAGTGTACTATCACACTTCAGAAGACATATTCATGACAGATTAATAATTTAGGAATTTTTTGGGCTAGATGAATATATAAAAATTTAGGCAGAAGTGGATCTCATACACAGTTTGTTAAACTCAGCAGGTCTACCCAACATTACTCAATTGGCCATGATATGCCAACCATTAGCCGTAATCCAATCACAAGATACATCTTTCTCTGTTTTTCCTTCAGGGGCATTTGTCACAAGAACACATTTTATATAAGATGTATGTGTATATAGTTATGTATTGGCATGCACGTATTCATTTCCATTTCCAGGTCACTAACCTTACTTGGGTCATGTTCCCTTATTACTCTTTTTTTTAATGGATTTTTATTGAGCCCCACATTTTTCTCTGCTCCCCTCCCTGCCTCTCCCCTCC
>LOJH01077799.1:0-15041 GCA_001685095.1 Ellobius talpinus
GGGGGTGGCGGGGGCCGCGGAGGGGGGCTTAAAGCAGTGGATAAAGGCTAGAAGAGACCAGTGACTTGACTTCTGGCTTCCATGTCGGGCAAGGTGATAGCGTCTGTGTTAGGCTAGTAGGAACTGGCCTAAGACCTAAGACGTGCTGGTGAGGTTATGGGTGGGGTATGTGGAGGAAAAGCCTGAAAATAACAGAAAGGAGAAACTTCCAACAGCTGAAATTGGCAACCTAATCAAAAGATGGAATTCTAAGCCCCTAGGTGACAAGATTAAATGCAGATATTTTTATTCCATTCCCAGAAACATCCTAACAGTTTCCACGGACATTTGGATAACTATGGGAGAAAGCATGGGGAGTGAAAAGCCAGGCTTGCAGAAGATGCTCTTAAGTTTGGAGGGCGTTACAGGAAAAGATAGGACAGGTATTTAAGCGTGATCATTTACATAGAGGAGAAACTTCTCCCAGTAGGATCTTATGGTAAACCCCAAAGCCTAAGAGTGGAACAGACCGGAGTGAAATGGAGCCTCATGCCCTTGGCCCTGGCCTTAGTGGGCGTCATCCTGGCCTCTGGAGTGGTCGTAAGCCATTCCCTACGTCCTAAGCCAGGAGGAACAGTCCAGACATGGTGGGCTTTATCTACCCTCTCATTTTGAGAATGAAAAGACTGAAAGTGAATAGCACCGACCTAAAGGGTGACTTCAAGCCCACATTAATGTGAACTCCTGCTCTCTCAGGCTTTCTTTCTGGGGCCTCAGACCCTGCTTGGGAAAGATAGCTCCCTATGGCTTCCGGGGCCCCAGGGAGGGACTAGTTTGAACTTGCCTTACAGGTTTGTAGATTCTTCTATTAAAGTCAATTTCCACATATTAAAAAATCCCACCTAACCCTCCCCCAGTCCCCAAGTGGGCCTCGTAGCACATGTGCCCGAGGGAATGCTCAGGGCACACGATGTGAAACTCTGTTGGGCCATGTGGCCCCTATGCCTTCAGATGCCGCCTTCTAAGTAAGTGGCCTATAACCCAGGTAATTACAGAGCCTGAGCCCACTCAGGAGAATTAGATGAAGCAATAAGCTATTATTGCCCTTGTTTGCAGAAATAATAATATGTAGCACCTTTTTTATCAGGGGACGTGAAGCTTCTTCCCAGGCATTGTTAGATTGCAAGTTTTATTTTGTTTAGTTTTTTTTTTTTACCACTGATTTACGATGAAAAGAACAAGAAGAGAAGCCCTTTGTCGCTGAAGGCAGTAGGAGTGGGACTGTTTGGGAGCCAGGGTCTTAGCATGGGCTCCTGCTGAGATGGAGGAAGATGCTGCACCCAGACAGCCAGGGCAAGGGCAGAGGCTGTGTGGATACAGATGGATGGCAGGAGAGGAATGTAAATAGCACACGGGAATTGCTGGAAAGATTTAACATTTCCACAGTGCCTCCCCGGGTCAATCCCACCAGGTTCTGGGCTCATGGAAGGAGACTGAGGGAAATAGGAGAAGCCCCTGGGAAGTTTAAATAAGTTCATGGAGTTCAGCAGCAGCCCCCTGAGGAGATGGGCTGACTAAGACCAATAAAGCCATGGTTTTATAAAGGAGCCCATGGGGACAAACTAGGAAGCTGCAGGCCAGTCCATTTGACATGAATTGTAGGCCACTTTGAACTTCTTTTAAGAGTCACAGAGGAGAGAAGTTGATTGACTTGGGACCAGTGGCTTCAGGAAGGAAGGGCATTGTATTTCACTAACTAGGGAATCTTTGTAGATACAGCTGCCCTGCCTGATGGAGCGTTTGGACGACCTTACTTCTGCTTTAAAAACCCACCCTCCGAGGCCAGACAAGCAGAGCCTACCCCACCAATGTACTGCATAACCTGTGGTGAGAAATAAATGCAAACACAGCAAACAAGAAGGAATCTCAAGATTTCTGTAAGGCATACACATGGGTAACATTTGCCATCAAACAACTCAGATTAAGACTCATGTCATTTGTCCTAAATTGAGTTTCCTATCCATGTTCCCTACATTCTTGTTGGTATATGATGGCCTTCGAAAACCGCTTTGTAGTAAAAATAATTTTGGAATTGCCAAAGAACACTTTGATTTCTCTCCTGAAGATAAACAAAGATAAGAGCTTATCATAGGCCCAGAGAAGTCCTACAAGACATAATATTTCAAACTGTACTCATCTTTGAGATCTTCCAAATTCTTTGATCACAGAAACTGCTCTTTTGTGAACACTTATGGATCCATAGACTATGTAACCCTCAGAACACCATCAGGAAACACTAACATGGAAGATGATAGCATGGCCAAGCTAGTACTCCTACCTGGTCCAGGTTTGGTGTAAAGGATGCAGGCTGATGTGTGATGAACACTGAAACCAAATGGCTGAGACAGCAGTAGAGTGAGGCAGCAGACCATGGGATACAATCCAATAGCAGTGGGTGGATTCATTGTAGACGGGCCCTGACAGAACAGTGTCCAGAGGATGCAGTAAGTGCAAGTGTCTACGGCCAGCACATATAAAACAGAGGAAGACAGCTGCCAGTTGCCAGGAAGTAAGTGCTACTCCCTGATGTGGCGGGGAGATGTGTAGAAACCTTTTCAGCTTCCCAGTTAAATCTTAGAAGAATGTGAGGCAGATTCCATAACTGCTGTGCCCCGGCGTTGGTACAAATCCATTTCCCTGCCTCTATTGTTTACTAGTGCTTTATTGGACCATAACCGTACCCACTCCTTTCCTATGCTCTTTGGCTGCTTGAATGCCACAAGGGCATGGTTGAGCCGTTTCAAAGAGGCTGTATGTTCCACAAGCCTCTTGCTTACTCTTAATCCTTTATGGAACATGTTGACTGTTCCTGGCTTAAGCTAATCTTCTCTAGTTGGGTTGGGAGCAGATAGAATGAGAACCAGTTTCCAAGAGAATGGAGCTGCTTGTCAAGGACTTAACATAATAGCCAACAGTTTAAGGAGAAATTTGTTCTAGAGAACATGGAAAACATAGCACATCACATACACGGGTGGGACAGAGTCCCATCTCACATGTTGGGCCACCATCATGTGGTAGGGACAGTGACCTGTGACATGGAGTATAACATACTTCATTCATTAAACAGATATTTAAGGCTTTGTAATGTGTTTGATGCCCTAAGCCTTTTGGCCAGGAGATCTTGTCTATATCTCAGAACTTAATCATGTCACAAAGTTGAGGCTTGAGATACTTTTTTCTGATCCTCTTAGGACTAAGGAGAACTGACTTGTTTTTGTTCCTGTAATTTTTTTTGTAACTCTACCAAACAAAGCCCGAAATAGGGACCTTGCAGCAGTTCTGGCCCCAGGGCTCCAGAGCAGACAAGACTGTGGCCTTAAGGTGGAGCATGGCACAGGTTCCCAGATAAGCTATGATCATGGGTGCAGCTCTTGGCACACGTGAGGATGAACTAATGACTAAGGCCTCATGAAGACAGCAGGGAGAGAACTGGGGATTAGTACTAAAGGGTAATGAGCCTTGTGCTAAGTTAAACCGAGTCTGAGGTTGAGGGTGACTTTATCCCATGGCCTCCAGGACTTTTTGAATTAAGACTGGTAACTCAGGTAATATCTGGGAAAATTAAGTATCTACTTGGAGAGATTTGAGCTAGTCTTCTCTTCTCTTCCCTGCATTTTCCCTTCTTACCAGGCTAAACCCTCACCCAGTGATTTGAATGATAAATGTCCCCCATGGGATTGTGTATTTTAATTCTTGGTACACTACTTGGTGGCACTGCTTGAGAAGATTTTGGAAGTGTGACCTTGCTGGAGGGAGTATAGTGCCTGGAGCAGGCTTCAAGAGTTTAAAGACTCATTGTCCATATCTAGGTTTTCCTCTGTTCCATGCTTACAGCTCAAGATGTGAGCAGTCAGCTTCCTGCTTCCACTGTTATGGCTTTGCTCCACCATTATGGACTCCAGCCCTCTGGAACCATAAGCCCAAGCAAATTCTTTCTTCTATAGGTTTTTTTTGTCATGGTGTTTATCACAGCAATAGAAAAGTAACCAATACAGACTTTGATACTAGGCAGTATACTATTTTTGTGACAGATATTTGGAGGAATGTAGAAGATTTTAGAACTCTGGACTAGAAAAGTAGTTGAACAGTGTAAGCAGAGTTTAATGAACCATCCTACTAAGAGCCTGGAAGACAGTAGTGTTGGGGTATGTAGACTTGGAGGCCCAAGTCCAGATGTTTCAGATGAGTAGAATACTAGGAACTGGGATAGAGAACTCTGAAGCTGTGGAGGTAAGGCCTGGCTTCTATGGGAACCCACAAGGTGTTGGAGATGCCAGAGCTGTGAGATATTTGCCAAGAGGAGCTGCATGCAGGCAGTAGAATCAGGTCAAGAGAGAAAAGCATGTTCTGGTCAGCAAGCCTAAAGGCACAAACCTGTCTCACCCACCTCAGGCTTGGAGCTAGAGAATTGGTATTTTTCCCCCGCAAAGTTTCAGTCTTGCTTTGGTTCAGTATTTCCTCACTATTTGAATTGTAATGCATATTCTATGCCATTATATGTTGGAAGGACATTATTTGGCTTTTGATATTACAGTGGTATGTAATTAAGAGACTGACTTAAGTCTCAGAAGAGATTTTAGATTATTAAACAACTGTAAAAGACATTGGACTTATTACATTTTATATTATGGTATGGCTGTGAGAATATGGGGCCTAGGTGATGGTTTGAAAGATAAGTATCTCAATACTCTCAAGTATTGGAATATTTGGGAACTGGAGAGATATCTAAGTGGTTAAGAGCCCTGACTGTTCTTCTAGAAGACCCAGGTTCAATTCCCAACACCCATGTGGCAGCTCACAACTGTCTATAATTTCAGTTCCAGGGGACCTGACACCCATTGCAAAACACAAATGCATATAAAATAAAAAGAGTTGTGGCTTTGCTGGAGGAAAGTCACTGGAGGTAGACTTTGAGAGTTTAAAGATGTGTTATTTCTAGTTTACTCTCTCTGTTTAATACTACAGTTCGAGAAGCAAGCTCTCAGCTTCCTGTTACAGTTGCCATGCCTGCTGTTTGATAGCTTGCATGCTTCTTCACCATGACAGACTCAACTCTTGAACTATAAGATCAAATACACTACTTCTGTAAGTTGACTTGGCCATGATGTTTTATCATAGCCATAGAAAAAACCCTAATAGACCCCAAAAGATGACCTCAGGGACCTGAAGGAGTATAGGAATCTGTATTTCTTACAAGTTGAGGTAAATCATATGTAGTTGACATATTGTTTCTCTTTTGATCTATTTCGTGGGTCAAGTATTGTCTTACAACTGGGCAGTCTCTATCTGGTGACTCTGGAGCATGACAAAATAATTCCTTTCAATATGTGTATGCTAACTTTGAATATTTAGGTAAATATTGGAGTACTCATAAAAGTCAGGAAATTAGTCAGGAACCATGGGGGGATCTCAAGTAAAGCAAAATAGAGATTAGGTGATATGAAGGGAGAAAGGGGGAATGATGGGATAAAGAAGTTACAAGGCGTGGGGCATGGGAGGTCTGGTATAGTGGCATTTCAAATGTATTTTAATATAGACTGCCTAAAGATCTGAGAGTAAAACAGTCCCACTGGTCAGTCTTAGTTACATACCAGGTTATGGTAACACATACCCTTAATCCCAGTAGCCACACCAGTTGCCATAGAAATCAGGTGGTGCATGATTTTAATCCCAGTGGTGTTGTAAGAAGAGGCTGCTTGTTTGTTCTTGACTGCTTAGCCCCAAAATAATCACACAGAAACCATATTATTTAAGACACTGCTTGGCCCATTAGCTCTAGCTTCTTATTGGCCAACTCTTACATCTTAATTTAACCCATTTCTATTATTTTATATTTTACCATGAGGCTCATGGCCTACTGGCAAGGTTTCACTGCAAGGTTTCACTGGGTTTCAGTGCAAGGTTTCACTGTGTCTGTCTCTGGTGGCTCCATGGCTTCTCCCTGACTCTGCCTTCTTTCTTCCAGCATTCAGTTTANGCTCTAGCTTCTTATTGGCCAACTCTTACATCTTAATTTAACCCATTTCTATTATTTTATATTTTACCATGAGGCTCATGGCCTACTGGCAAGGTTTCACTGCAAGGTTTCACTGGGTTTCAGTGCAAGGTTTCACTGTGTCTGTCTCTGGTGGCTCCATGGCTTCTCCCTGACTCTGCCTTCTTTCTTCCAGCATTCAGTTTAGTTTTCCTCCCCTAGCTCTACTCTACCCTATCACAGGCCTAAGACAGTTTCTTTATTCACCAATGGTATTCATAGCACACAGAGGGGGAATCCCACATCACAGTGGTGCACACCTTTAATCCCAGCCCTAGAGAGGAATATAAGATGGGGATAGGGATTCTGAGATTCCTGGAGGCAGGATCGCCATTTTTTGACTGAGGTCTAGGTAAGAGCCACTGGCTGGCTGTTTTGCTTTTCAGATCTTCAGGTTGAACACCAATTTCTGACCCTGAGATTTTATTAATCGTGTTTCAGTCTGGTGGAAGAGGTAGTTGTTAAGTTGGGAGTGTAGACCCCAGCCCCTCGCATCTATACTAGCCCCGAGGCCTGAGAGTTGTATTGGTCTGGACTCCAAATCCCAGTATGCCAGATCCTGACCCCTCCTTGGGGGGGTCAGGGCCACTCCCACAGGGTACTTAAGTGAACTCCCAAAGGAGGAACATGTGGTCTCTTTTCCTTCCTCCTGGTGGTTGCCACGAGAGAGCGCAGGAATACCATTAAACCTGGATATTTCTTAATTTGGCTTATTTTGATTTGGCTTGATTGGGATCTTGCGACAGCAGAGAGCTCACGTTAGGAAAAATTCCTAACAGTAGTATAGTAGTAGAAGGATAATCAGTATTAAAGACATTTGAAAAAGCCACATGGAAACCTACTGCTATAGAAACTCCTTATCACACACATGTGCACATATGTATGTGCACATGTATGCACATGGAGTTCAAAATGGAATTACCATATGATGGGCACATGACAGGACTGTTAAAACATGCCCTCAGAATGGTTATGAATATATCCTAAAGACTATGCAAGACCAAATTAGCCAAAATCCCAGCACAGAAGTGGGAGAAGTTTATTGTTTGGTATTTTCCTAGACTTTGCAGCATTCCTTCCAAACTGAAACATTTCCTCCAGGAACAAAGCAAGACACAACATCCTCAGAAGTAATAAAATATCACATGTCTGAGAGAACAGAAACTTGGAAGATCCTTGAGGGCCCCTGACCAGCAGGACTATAAAGGAACAAACAATTGCTGGGGGTGAAAACTGCCAAACCGGGGATAGATGGATGATAGTCTGACTATTGAGTTTCCTGAATGCTGTGTAGAGAGCTCCAGGGTTGCAGTTTTGGGGAGTCATCACTTGTGTTGTGGAGGGCCTACCACTATATCATCAGAACTATATTACCATAGAACATGCCATTATTTTGTAGCTAATATTGTGAATACTTAGGTTTATTCTTTACTTCCAAGATACTTCTGGTCTACACTGATGAGTCTAGATTTGGTCTGATCCTATTGTGTTTAACAAATATTTATTAAATGTCTGCTATATAGTGCCCACTGGCTATTTCTGGAAAATACAGTGATTTCCAAACAGCTGCTGTTCCTGTTCCTAGAATCTTTATACCATCAATTTCTAGTCTAGAGTTTCTTCTTTTGCAGCCTCAACAGTTCTCTTCTACTTGAATCTAGATTCTTAACCCACCTGCTGTCAAATTGCCAGAAGCACTTGGAAAGTCTCAAACTTAGAGAACACTTCTGATCCCCATGTTGGTACTCAAGAGTATCTGTTATCTATGTTCTACTTTGTCTGTGTAGTGGTTTGAATAGAAACGATTCTCCTATAGACTCATGTGTTTGAATGTTTGGCCCATAGGGAATGGTACTATTAGGAGGTGTGGCCTCATTGGAGTAGGTGTGGCCTTGTTGGAAAAAGTGTGTCACTGTGGGGGTGGGCTATCAGGTCTTATAAGCTCAAGTCTGGCCACTGTGACACAGTCTACTGCTGCCTGTGGATCAAGATGTAGAACTCTTAGTTCCCTCTCCAGCACCCTGGCTGCCTGTTTGACACCATGCTGCCTACCACAATGATGATGGACTAAACTTCTGAAACTCTAAGCCAGCCCCAATTAAACATTTTATTTTATAAGAGTTGCCATGGTCATGGTGTCTCTTTACAACAATAAAAACCCTAACTAAGACAGCTTGTATCTGACCTCTCGGTTTTTGAGCATTACGAGCAAGGAAATTTTTTCCATCATCATCAGCATCATCCTCATCACAGCATCAACTAGCATTAATGAACTTTCACCCAGGGCCAGGTACTATTAAAAACACTTTGACTGTTTTATGTCATTTTCCCTTAAAGCTACTCTCATAGCTTGAGTGAGATGTTCTCCATAGGCTTGGACATTTGAATTCTTGGTTCCCAGTTGATATTGTTTAGGTAGACATAGAATGTGTGGCCTTGCTGGGGGAAGTATGTCATTTTGTCGGGCTTCAGGATTTCAAAAGCCACATACCATTCCTAGTTTGCGCTCCGTTTTGTACTTGTCATTCGAGAAGGGAACACTCAGCTTTCCACTTCAGCCACCAGACCTGCTTCCCCATGATGGTGATGAATTCTTATATCTCTGGAACTGCACGCCTAGACAGACACACCATAAGGTGCCTTTCTATTAGTTTTTATCATAGCAATAGTAAAGTACTGGGGAGTGAGCTATTACTGTGATAGACATGACCGTGCTTGTCTTTGTTTTGTATGGTTTGTTTGTTTGTTCTTTTGGGAAATGTTGAAGACCTGTAACTTTGGACTGGAAAAGCAGTTGGGCATTATAACTGGAGCTTAATGGGACATAACAGTTGTAGCTTGGAAGACGGCAGTGCTGAAAGCTACATGCACTGTGGAGGCTCAGGTCAAGAGTTTCAGAAAGGAACAGTACTGATAGCTGAGTTGTTCTTGTGATATTTTGCCAGAAAAAAATGTGAGTACCTTTTGACCATGCCCTAAGAATTTGACTGAGGCTAAATTTAAAATTTAAATTAAAAAAACTAATTTCCTAATGAAGGGAATTTCAAAATAGCTTAATATTGACTTTGTCCTGTGGTTATTAGTAATCACTCTTGGCAAGGTCTACAGTGAAAATGAGTACATGGAGCAGAATGAAACATAGATTGTACACTTTGGAGGGGGAAGAATGCTAACAAGCTTAATGGTACAGTTAAAGTTTGTGCTGAAAGAGAGGCTGCAATTGTTATGGAAATTACTTCCATTAAGGAGATACCACATCTACATTGGAATAAAGAGAATGGTACCCTTGGGGCAAGATCTAAACCAGCTAAACTCACTTGTGAAAAGAAAAGGCATAAGGACTCTCTGCTCCTGGAAAACAACCGCAATTAAAAAAAGAAAGAAAGAAAGAAAATGAACAACAACAGAAAACCTGACCCTGATGTGGTTTAAGAAGACCATGGTTTATCCCTGGCTGGTAGCTGAATTTGGCAATGTCATCCATGTGGCAAGAATTCAAAAGTAAAGGAATTGAGACTTTCCCTCCATGGTTTCAGAGAGCCATGGAAGCCAGGACATGTGTGGCAAAGGAGTCCCTGCACAAAGGTCATGAAAGGGCAAGAGGCCCTGAAGCAATGCAGCTATGAAAGTGAAGCCTGGATTGCAATGGAGCTTCCAATATATTGGAGATGCCAGAGCCATGAGACACCTGCCAAGGACAGCTTCAGACAGGGAATGGAACCCGCCCAAGAGAGAGATGTATGCTGCAGGCAGCAAAATTGAAGGGATGGAGCCATCTAAGCCCTTTGATATTAAATCTGGAGCTAGAGAATTTGACATTTGCTATGATGGGTTCCAGTCTTACTTTGGCCCAGTGTTTTCTCACTGGGTCTCCACTCATCCCCTTTGAAATGGTAATGTATATTCTACTCCCTTATATAGTAAAGTTTATAATTTAATTTTTGATTTTGTAAAGGGTACAGTTAAGAGATTGCCTTGAGTCTCAGAAGAGACTTTAGATTTTCATTTATTTATTTTAAAAACCGATCTTTTCTCATTTTATATCAATCCCAGTTCCCACTCTTTTTCCTTCTCCTCCACCTTCCCTCCACTCCACTCCCATCCATTCCTCAGCGAGAGTAAGTCAACAAAGTCTAGCATATCACTTTGAGGTAGGACCAAGGCCCTCCCCACTATATCTAGGCTGAGCAATGTATCCCTCCAAAGAGAATGGACTCCAAAAAGCCATTTGAAGCACTAGGAATAAATCCTAATCCTACTGCCCGTGGCCTCATAGACTACCCCAGTCATACAACTGTCACCCGCATTCAGAGGGCCTACTTTGGTCCTATGTTGCCTCCTCTCTTCCCCAACTGTCAGCCTGGAGTCTGGGAGTTCCCATTCTCTCAGAGAAGCTGTTTCAGTAGGTATCCCCATCATGGTCTTGACACCTTTGCTCATATTATCACTCCTCCCTCTCTTTGACTGGACTTTGGTAGCTCAGCCCAGTGCTTAGCTGTGGATTTCTTCATCTACTTCCTTCAGTTGCTAGATGAAGGTTCTATGGTAGCAATTAAGGTAGTCATCAATCTGATTACAGGGGAAGACCAGTTCAGGCACCCTCTCCACTACTGCTTATGGTCTTAGCTAGAGTCATCCTTGTGGATTCCTGGGAATTTCCCCAGTGCCAGATTTCTCCCTAACCCCATAATGCCTCTTGCAATCAAGATATCTCTTTCACTGCTCTACCTCTCTGTCTAGGATATCCAGTTCCTTCCTGTTTTCCTCTCCCCTCCCCTTTTCCCCTTCTTCTCCTCTTCCTCCCCCTTTACCTCCTCCCACCCTATGCTCCCAATTTTCTCAGAAGGTTCTGTCTTTTTCCTTCCCAGGGAGATATATGTATGTTTCTCTTAGGGTTCTAGACATAAAGCAAAGGAAAACTAGCCTATAGTCCATGGCCCCAGAGAAGCTAGGTAACAAGGAAACTTTGGATTTTTAAACAGTCATGAAACTGTAAAAGATTATGAAGAATTTTGAAGTTGGACCAATTGCATTTTGCGCTATGATATGATATGAAATGTGGTCTGAATGAGAATGTCTTCCATAGTCTTAGACATTTGAATACTTGGCCCCCAGTTAGTGGGAAGGTTTGAGGAGGTAAATAGAGTGGGGCCTTGCTGGAAGAAGTGTATCAGTGAGGCTATCTTTGAGATTTCAAAAGCCATAAAGCATTCCTAGTTTGCTCTCTGCTCCTTGCTTATGATTCAAGATGTGAACTTCCAGCTGCCATGTTTGCTTTCCCATGATGCTAATGGACTCATTCCTCTGGAAAACAATCCCAAATAAACTCTTCCTTCTATGAGTTATCTTGGTCATGTGTTTTATCACAGCATTAGAAAAGCAACCAGTTCAGCTTCCTTTTGAGATACATGCTGCATGCAAACTGAGAGGTCCAGGAAATTCTTTCTTGCCTTTGGATTCATGGTTAAATCTTCCAGCAGTGCCAGGATCTGAAGGCAAGCAGTCAGAGGTAGTCCTAGTCCTAAACTCTGTTCTACCACTTTACATGGACACTTGGCACTCCTTCTATGACAAAGACCCATGCAGAAACCAACTGCCCCTTCGTAGAGCACTCATGGCTTGCTAGACCAGCTGATGCTTTGGTTAATTTGAGAAACACCCCTAGAGTGAGAGGATTGCTTTGCTCAGGCAAAAACCATTGTCTATTTAATTGTCAGTGGGAAGGGACAGGTTCATAGAATCACTGTTCTATTTTGCATATTATTTTTATTTTTATATTTTATTTTTACCTAGGTTTTTACCACTATAAAGGAACTCAAGGAAACATCCTCCCCTTTTTTCCCAACTTAGTATCAGAGTTGCATTCCTTCTGTCAGTTCTCTGTAAAGAATTTTCCAGGCAGCATAGTAACTAGTTATGTGCATATTATATGGTTTTTCAAGTTCCTGCTGAAATGTTATGGAAATAAACTTAGAGATGAAAGCTTCTACAGTACTGGAAATCAGAAACATAGACTGATGAAGTCCAAGAAGCCAGGAAGAATTTCCAATAACTTGATCTTGGACAGGGCTTGAGATAGGGAAACTGGATTAAGAAAGACATTAGGAAATGTCTGCCCCATGTTCCTGGCCTATCTATTTTCAAACTCTAGAGCCATCCCCAATTAAATGATGAAACAAATCAGAAAAAAATTCTGATTCGGTTTAGGCTATTTTATCCAGATAAACTCTTATGTTGTCGCTTCTGTTTTGATTTCCACTTTGGACATACTCTTTGAGTTATATGATGGACAGAAATAGTCCGAATGCAAATACATTGGATACTAACAATGATAAATGTACAAGAAAGAAAAACAGTGCCAAGAGCACATGAGGAATTATAGTGAAAACTTTCATCTGTAAAATATCTCCAAATGAATTGTGTTCATAAGTATAAATGGTTGCGCTGGGGAATCAGACCCCATTAGCTGAGCAGTGTTTCTGTACAGTTGATCTTTAAAGGCCACACCTTTATAAGGCCGTGTACAAATAAAG
Source organism: Ellobius talpinus (assembly GCA_001685095.1). NCBI lineage: Eukaryota > Metazoa > Chordata > Mammalia > Rodentia > Cricetidae > Ellobius > Ellobius talpinus. The sequence goes on from LOJH01077799.1 coordinate 12,607, forward strand.
CAATTCCCAGTTTTGGATCAGGGAATATTCCATCTGTGTTCCTATGATTCTTGGGGGGAACCAAGTGATTAGTCATTGCCTGTGCTGTAAATATTGGCAAGCTTCAATATGGAGAACGCTCTGAGCATTTGAGCATGACGAAATAGGGGGAAAATACTACACAGGGCCAAGAGAAAAACGAAAGAAATAAATCATTAATGTCAAGGTATAGAAGATTTACTGTAGGAAAAGTTTGTCAGTGAACCACCTGCATATTCATTCATGTCCATGGGCGTGACAATTGAATGGTAAATACGCCAAAATTAAATCAGCGGAAGTGGGGGAGTAATGGTGGTACAGAAACCAGACAGTAAATATTGGGCAAGGGCTTACCATTGTAGTGAATGTTATTAGAAAATCAAATGTAAACATCAAAATAAAAGGAAAAGGAAAGTATAAACAATTTCACTGAACAATAATAAGTGTAGGATTATTGTAAACTTCAGAAGCATCCCCTATTCCCACAGAAGCAAAAGGAAGAAAGGAGAGTCAATAAATTCATAATGCCCACTTCCCAATCTTATGATCTCAGACTGGCAAAGGTTCAAAACCTTGGTTTTCTTTTTGGAGAGAAATGCACACTGAAACATTTAAAAATTACATTTGAATTAATTATTAGTTTAACTATAAACAATACTTATTTCCAAATTATCAGATTCTTAAGGTTATAGAAAACAATCTTTTTTCAGAGTAAACAAACTAACAAAAATAAATGAAAAATGAAAGACCAAAAGGAATAAAAGGTAAAGTAAAAAGCAACATGATAGATGAAATAATATGCATTATAAGTTGGTAAAGTATAGATTATATTCTGATATAAATTCATATACAGGATATATAGTATAATAAATAGATATACATAAAATTTAGAAGTGAAAAAGAAGTGTTATGAACTGTTATGAACCAGAAGCACTTTGGGAGGCATGCTTGAAACACATCCAAGCTATCAAGGCAACTATTTATTCTATAACCACAATCAAGTGAATGCTTTCCCTTTTCACCCAACTAATGGACAGCCTTTTAAAAATTAAAATTTAACATCATTTTTTATATTCACTGTGTTTTTTTCCCCATAGATGAAGTATGTGGAATTACTTATGGGTGAGATATCTATTCTTTCCATGTATGGTGAACTGAAATCCAACTTTTATTGCCTTGATCAAGAACAGGGTGGGTTCTAATAGTCCACTCCTCCATTTTATAGGGTCTCTTTTGATTATTAATTTAGTGAATTGTTCAAGATCAAACTTTGCTGTGGTGGCTAAAACTAAGCTCACATTAGAGCAATTTCATGGTTATTTGCATCTATGATGAAATTGCTCCAGATAACAAGTCTTATGTAAGTCAAAATGTCAGTCATCACTAATATTGTAGTGTGAAGTAAATTATGTGCTTAGTACCTCATCTACAGTACCATCTGTCCTTATTCCTGTCCTAACTTGACTCTTAGGCTGAATAGATTCTTACATGATCTGAATCTTACTGTGGCTTAAGTAGTTGTTTCATGTATGTGTGGAAGCATTTGTTACTATCTTTAACTGAATACAATTAATAGATTCTAATCAATAGTTTTTGAACTACATGTCAGTGACCTAAAGTATATCTCTAAGTTGTACTATTTAAAAACATTTCTACATGACCAACATCTAAGGATCTTAGGGAGTGGAGTGATCCTTAGGCTTCCATTTTCTTGCAATGTCACTTTCATAATTAGGCTTGGTACTGTTGTCCTCAGTACTAATTGTAAATGGAGACTGCTTGCTCCTTTCCCGATGCTCAGACCTGAATAATCACACAGAAACTATATTAATTACAACACTTTTTTACCTCTTAGATCAGGCTTCTTATTAACTAATTCTTACATATTAACCCATTTCTATTTATCTGTGTATTGGCACAAGACTGTGGCTTACTGGTAAGGATCTGGTGTCTGTTTCTGCCTACTCTGCCTACTCTCTCTCTATCTCTTCTAGCCTGGCTATATTCTACCCTGCTATAGGCCAGAGTAGCTTCTTTGTTAACCAATGATAATAAAATATATTCATAGCATACAGAGGGGAATCCCATATTACCTAATACAATGTGCTGATATTTAATGTGTGCTATTGAGATGTATATGGTTGATATTTACTTTTATTTGTATCACATGTGACTTAGGGAAACAGTGAATGACATCTATTTGCCAATGATAGATTGAATTCTTACTATACATTAGATATAGCCACTTACGTTATAGTTTAGTTATAAAGAGCTATAAAGTTATTAGAAAAAATCATATGCACAAACAACAACTGCTCTCAAAGAGTGGTGTGGGAGAATTGTCTGTATTCTGTCAATCGTGTTTTTAATAAACACTGATTGGCCAGGCAGGAAGTATAGGTGGGTCAACCAGACAG
>LOJH01077811.1:9071-19601 GCA_001685095.1 Ellobius talpinus
AATATCTTTAAATGAAAAAAGACATCTAATATCATTAACTGTTGAGGAAATTCAAATTAAAACTACAGTGAGATATTACTAGAATACTTTTTTTTTATAAAACTAAGCATGTAACTAGCATATGATCCAGAAACTATATTCTTGGGTATTAATTCAGCAGGAAATGAAATTTATGTCTATGAAAACCTGTGCATGAATGTTCCTAGCATCTTTATTCACAATAGCCTAGACAGATTAGCTGAGATGTTCTTCAATGAATGAATGGTTAAACAAACTGTTACATATCCACCATGGAATACCACTCAATGAGAAAATAGCAATGATCTATTTGTGTGGACAGTGATGTAGTAGATAAAGTCTCCAGGGAGGCTTAATCATTATAAGCCAGTCCAAAAAGCTTACATGATTTATGATTTCTTTTATACATCTTTAAAAATTGACTAGAAATGGAGAGCAGGTTACTGATTGTTGGGGGTTGTAGGGGAGAGGAAGTAAGCAGGTCTATTTGTTCAGAAACAATAGAAAGGATGCTTGTGGTTACAGGATGTTTCACATCTTGACATTGATTACACAACTTTATACCTGTGGTAAAATTCCACAAAACATCTGGATACACACACACACACATGCAAAATTTAAAAGCTAGGGAAATTTGAGCAGGATGGGTGCTCTGTATCAGTGTCCATGTCCTAGTGGTGATATTGTACCATAAGATGGTATCATGGTTTGGGTAATTTAGTCAGGGATACATGTGATAGCTCTATGACACTTTTTTACAATGTAAATCTGTAATTATCTTAAAAGTTTAATTAAGAAATTTAGTTAACTGCTTACAGGGTTATGTAAAGTTTATGTTTGCATAAATTTCATAATTAAAATGATGCATTAAATCATGACTGCAAACTGCAGTGGTGCTTCTGGTGTTGTAGTTGATGAATTCTCATTAACCTGCTGTAGGGCAAAGAACTTGTTACCCAAAACACATCAGTGGCTTTCAAATAAGGTAGACTGAAACTTCAGGTTTGAACTGTTTGTTATGCATACAGAAATTCTGACTCACAAACAACCCATCCAAAAAAAAACAAAATAAAAAATCTGACTCTGTAAAGAGAACCTAGTTGTATATTTGTCCGTAGACTTGGACCCACCTCACACGGAATCATGTGTGAATTCAGGCAAAAGTTGCTGCCCTATCTGGCACATGCATGAAGCTAGCCTTTGGTGGGCACATACATGATCACAGCCTTTGTTAGTTTAGTGTTTTGTAACATCATTCACCATTCCTTGAAAAGAAATGCGAATGTAAAAGCAATAAATTAGGAATACTCTTGTCAATCTCAAAAAAATAAATTTCAAAACAAAGAAAATCCCTTGAAACAAAGGGGAAACTTACATAGTAATAAAAGGGTAAGTCCACTGAAAACTTCTCACTGTCCTAATGTTTATATATCAACCAACAGAAATAAAAAAATATATGAAGCAAAGCCTGACATATCTGAAATGAAAAACAAGCTAGTCCTCATTTACTACTCAGGTCTTAAGCCCCACACTCTCACTGATTTATACAATATTTATATTGAAATTCAGTAGAGTTATAGAATAATTTAATACCATCAGCCAATAGGATCTAATTGACATGTATAAAAATTTAACAGATACACTTATTTTTCAAGTTCTTTAGAACTAATATCAATATAGAACATATTCTAGACTATTGACCAAATTGCAGGAAGTTTAAAAATAATTGAAATTATATAGAATGTGTTCATTGATCATAATGGAGTTGAAATAGAAATAAACAATAGAAAAAAATGACAAAACATTCTAGCACTCAGAAATTAAAGAACACTTGTAGTGCACACAAAGTCTAAAAGGAAACATAAAGGAATGAAATGGAAGCATACCATTCTAAGATACATATGATGTAGTTAAAGCACTGCTAACAGGGAAATTTATAGCACATTTAGTATTTACAAGTATTTGGTATAGCTCTAAAATTTCTACATTAGAAATGAAGAAAGTATCAACTCAATAATCAAAATCTTTTTCTTAGAACCCAAAAAAGGCAGGAATGGGAATATGGCTCAGTCTAGGCCACTAGTAGGTGTAAAGCTCTGGGTATGAGCCTCAGCACTGCCAAAAACAATCATCCAACCAACTAGCTAGCCAACTAACAGTCAACCAACCGATTAACTGGCCAACCAACAAACCAACTTGCCAAAAACCCAACTAACTTACCAACCGACCAGTTAATTTATGAACTAACCAACAAACCAGGCAACTAATTGGCCAACCAACCAACTAACCAATCATCAACCAACTAATTGCCCAACTAACCAGTCAAACGGCCAACTAACCCACCAACTTACTTAATTACCAACAAACCAGCCAACTAAATGGCCAACCAGCAAGCCAATCAATCACAAGGAAAAGAAAAAAGGTGAAACCAGGCAGAAGTGAAGGAATAAAGATGTAAGAAGAAATTGATGAAATTAATAATGGAAAAATAGGAAACCACAGAGGAAAACTTGTTCTTCAAAGAAAACATGTAAGAATTAAGAATATCTTGGTAAGATTGAGAAAGACAAAAAGAATAGAAAAATCATGAACATCAGAAATAGGTCATCATCACAGAATCTGTTGTCATTCAAAGGGCAAGGGAAATGGAACACCTTTCCATTCATAAACTAACACAGAAGAAATATATTTAGAGAACTAGAAACTAGAGAAACTCAATCAAGACAGAAAAATAGTTAAATAAATGAACAGTATTGTTGGAGGAGGGGGCGCTTGTTCGTTCCAGCAGCTCAGAACCAAAATAATCACACAGAAACTGAATTAATTAAATCACTGTTTGGCCCATTAGCTCTAGTTTCTTATTGGCTAACTCTTACATCTTACTTTAACCTATTTCTATTAATCTGTATATCACCACGAGGTGGTAGCCTATCAGCAAAGTTTCAGCATGTCTATCTCTGGCGGCCACTCATAGTGTCTCTAAATCCACCTTCTTCCTCCCAGCATTCAGTCCAGTCCCACCTCCCCCACCCCACCCCGCTTACCTAACTAAGTTCTGCCCTATCAACAGGCCAAGTCAGTTTCTTTATTCATTAATGGTAANATCACTGTTTGGCCCATTAGCTCTAGTTTCTTATTGGCTAACTCTTACATCTTACTTTAACCTATTTCTATTAATCTGTATATCACCACGAGGTGGTAGCCTATCAGCAAAGTTTCAGCATGTCTATCTCTGGCGGCCACTCATAGTGTCTCTAAATCCACCTTCTTCCTCCCAGCATTCAGTCCAGTCCCACCTCCCCCACCCCACCCCGCTTACCTAACTAAGTTCTGCCCTATCAACAGGCCAAGTCAGTTTCTTTATTCATTAATGGTAATCACAGCACACAGAGGGGACTCCCACATCACAGTATCTTTAGCTGAAAGAAAACCATTTGAGAATGGTTTCTTGTTCTTCTTTTAGACATTGTTAGTCAAGGCAGAGAGATTAAGTCATTTGACTAAGATAACTTTTAGAAATAACTATAAGGGTCATGGTTATATCCCAGGTCTGTCCAATCCTAAACCTTTATTATTTTTATAGGCCTATCATCTATCAATGGCAACCAGGGATTAGTGCTTTTGGTGGTTTAGCTTCACCATCAACTTGACTGGATTTAGAATCTCCTAGGAGACATTCCTCTGGGTGTGTCTATGATGGTATTTCTAGAGAGGTTTGACTGAGGAGGGAGGATCTATCCTGAATGCAGGTAATATCATCTATGGGCTGGGGTCTGTGGTAGAAAAATAGGGGGAAAGAAAGGTGTTATCAGACTACCTCCACTCTTGTGTCATTGCTTTGGGACTCAGGATGCTATGTTACCTCTGTCTCATATTCCTCCATTGTGCTTTCTGCCACCAAGGGCTGCATCCTTCTTAAACCATTTCAGAATAAAGTCCTTTTCTTTTAAGTTACTTCTTTATGTATTTTATCCTAGAAGCAAGAAAGTTAACCTATACAGTAATGCTGCCCCATCATATCAAAAGGGAGATCTCTGGCAGAAAAAGACATGAAAGTTTGGAAACTATACAGAGATAATTCAAAGGTCCAGAAGTGGTGTGTTATTTTTATGAAATAGCATTCCCTCCATTAAAATGACTCCTTCAGAACTTAAATAGTTCTGTCAATAATAATACAAAGTAAACTTAGAAGTAAATCAAATCTCCCACTAGAACAAACCATGGTCTATCTGACATCAGAACTTCATAAATGTGAAGTCCTTACTTTCAACATCATCAAAGGTGAAGATGTTTAATTACTCAGCAATTTGGTGCATACTGAGCAGATGCTACAGGTCAACATAAGTGTTCAATAATACTGTGAACTAAATTTTGTTTGGAATCAGGAAGAAAACAGAAGTATCTTAAAGCGGATGTTAGAGAAATTTTGAATATTGAATTGACCCATTTGAGTCAGAGTAATATGATAATGAGAGAAAATTTAAAATGGACAAAAATGTTTGGAGGTAGAGATAGAGGCCAGTGTTAGAGGACACCTCCAGCCTCGGGAGATGGATCAGTGGACACAATGGTTGCTACACAAGTCTGAGGACCTTGGTTTGTACCCCAGAACCTGCACAGGCAGACAGGAGAGCGTGCATTTATTGCAAACCCAGTGCTCATATAGTGTGATGGGAGCAAGATAGGAGAAATTAGATGCTCATGGGCCAGCCAGCCTGGCATATACACAAATAAACAAGAGAGCCTGCCCTAGGCAAGATATAAGGAGAAGATTTACACTTGATGCTGTCCTCTGACTTCCACATGCATGTAGTGATTAACCACATGTATGTGGTGATTAAAACGTTCCACATCAAGTCTAACTTGAAAAGGTTTTATGTATTCCTTTTCTCTTTGTAAATAGTATGTCTTAGAGAGGGCCTCTTCCCCCCAGGTTTTATCTTCATCTAGCTTCATGGATGAGACGGCCATAGCCACAGGAAGTTGAAAATACAGTGGACCCACTTGGGAGGCCTTGAAAATAAAAACTAGGACACTTTACCCACAGTGGCTCAAGGCCAGGGGAGTATCCAGCAAGAATTGTCCCTGAGCCAAAGTGAGGTGGAATTAGAAAGGTCTGATTACTTTGCCATGCTTTCTTTCCTTAAGGATAAGGAGGTCTGGCAAGCTATATTTTCTGAGAAAGGCACATATATATCATCTGCCTACTTCCAAGCTTGGAAGGGGCTTTCCCTACCACCTCTTCCTGAGCAAGATGCTGGGCTGACTGCTCTCAAGGGGGCAATGATGAGAGCTTCTGATAGTGGAGTCCAAGTAGACCAGTGCACAGGACCTAAGTCCAGACTGTGGTGCCATGTCACGTCTAGAGGCAGCACTTCACAATGTTTCCCCAACTCTCTAGCTTTGACATCTATTCTACCCCCTCTTCCATTATATTCCCTGAAACTTGGGATGTGGATGTGGGTAGAGAGTTGTTATCGATGCCCTATTAGGACCTAGCTTTCATAGTCACTTATTCTGGCACTTAGAAAAGTCATAACAAGTCTCTGTATTATCCATTGCTCACTGCAAAAAGAAGCTTCTCTGATCAAGGTTGGGAGCAGCACATATGTCTGGAATGAACTACTAACACAGTCGTGCTGATTTGAAAGAGTTCTCAGATCCTTTCCTCTTTAGCAAGTTTAACATGGTGCTGTGTGGAAGGGAGAATGGGAACCTTAATATCGGCACCTTAAGGTTGTGGGTTTCTGACTTTAGGGGAGGGAGGTTGCAACCTGTGCATTCCAGCTTGGCCTCTTTTGATCCTTTACATTTGGTCCCTTGCAGCTTCAACTGCTTTCTCCTGAGAAGCTCCTTACATTAAAAAACATTATTTTAAAGAAGCGCTTTACTGATTTTTAGTGAGCATGTTTATTTCTCATGCATCAATGGTAGTAAAGCCTGTCATTTTCAAGGTAATTATGTCTAGCTTCCTAGCTGGAGCTACTCGCAAACCATAATATAACAATAATGTGTGACAGTTCTGGGGCTGGAATCCTTTACTTTTCCTATAATACTATTCCTATAGTAGCATGGATATTACAAACACCATTACAAAAACCTAATAAAAGCATCAGGATCATATAATTCTTGTTTTATAAAATTTTTTACCTTGTAAAGCTTTTAGGAAACAAAACATTAAAATATGTTAATGCACACAGATAGATCTAAATTTCCCTTGGGGAGAAGCGACTTTAACTGCCATTTCAGATTTTACGTTTCTGCTCTAAACCAGTGATTTCATTTAAATAAAAAGATATTTTCTATGATGAAAATTCAGCTGCTTCTTGTAACCCTGAAGCATCTTGATTTATTACTGACTCTATCTCTTTCAAGGAGGATATTTTTCTCAAATACATATAGGAATCCTTATATTTCTTACTCTTTGGCATTTTCTATTAATCTCACCATATCTGTGTTCATACTAGTTGGATAAAAAATTAGGAAATTGTAGTGGTTACATATTTGGATAAATACAATTGTAGGAATCGTTGTGTTCTGTTCACCTGAATGAGCCTGTCTACTGTTTGCCATCAGCTATGTTAATGGAGGCTTTGAAGCTTAAGAAACATCTTCCATGGGAAAAATGAAGGATATTGTAACAGTTATTTTTCATTGCCTCTAAAATATGTAGTTTGTTAATATGTATTTTAGTAATTGCTTTAATATAGTATGTAATAAAATATTTCATTTATATTTGTTGCTGAAGAAATCTTATGTTTATTCATACTTGCCCATATACATTAACTAAATTTATACATGTACGTACATCTGAGGATATAAATATATGTATATGTGTGTATGTGTGTGTGTGTATGTATGTGTGTACAGACATACTGTTGCATGATTTTTCCAGGGGCTACAGGAACAAATGTCTATTTACTGAGGAAGAGCGTCAATGACAGATGAAAGAAACAATTTCTAGATTGGGGAAACAGTGAGTTCATCTGGATTATTATCAAAAGCAGGGAGGAGGGGTTACTTACAGGAGCATGGATGATTCAAAGACATCTAGCTGCTTCACAGAAAAGTTCACAGCTACGTGAATGATGACTCATGAAGACTGTTTTTGGAGCTTTCTGCACAACTTGCAAGCAGCCTCATCATAGAATTGACTCCCCACAGTCATTTGATTATTGCTTTTATAATTCTGGTGAGGGGCCTCAGGAGTCTGGAAGATTTCTAAACTTCCTGAACCTACTAAGTATCAGGACCTTCCTGAGTCTAGTGGTCTCCCCTCTTCCCTTTGGAAAGAAATGTTTCAGCTCAAAGGAAATAGCAATAACATAGCAAAGCATAGCTTTAGTTTATATATAGTTTTAATTTACATATTAAATTATAGTTCTTGTATATTAATAATAATATATATCTGTAAAATTTACCTGTATTTATAATGTGTATTCCTAGAATTGCAGTTTTAGTTCACATATGTTGTATAAAACTGTATTGTAGAAGCTACTCCTGTCAGAGCTATTTCATTCATGTGCAGACACACAGCCAATGGTTTATAAATGATATGAATAGGGACTTTATCTGAAAAATTGTATACCAGCTGACCTAAAGGACACAGATAAATGTTGTATGCATTTAAGAAAGTTGAGCCGAAGGAAAGGAATTACCCAAGCTAATTGGAAAATGACTAATAGAAAGAGCTGTGTTCAGAAGGGAGGGATTGAAGTATATCCAAGTGTTAGGAGAAGCCCCATAATGGAGAGACCCTTTGAGAACAGTATTTACGCAGGAATCATGAATCCCCAGTGAAAACCAGAATTTTAAGATGAAAGATTAACAGTAGTAAACATTTTTGGATTTGACATGGAACATGCAGAAATTAGTAAACAAGCAAACAAAAGGTGAAAATGTGTCAAAGATAAGATGTGTTCTGTAATTTTAATTAATAAGCTGAAATCACCCTATGTAGTTATAAATTAATTTTCTGTCTCTTGAATATTTTTGATCGGAAATGTAACTTTATAGCCATTTATATTTCAGTATCATTCATGCACTTCTTGTGACTCATGAGAACTGAGATTTCCACAGGTCCTCTTTTCTCTTCTTGTCCTTTCCTCACATCTCTTTCCTCTTTGAATGAGGCCGAGTGGGATGGTATCAGACCCAATAGAATAAACATTCTGGACTATTAGTATATGCATCAGCATACTTTCAGTTTGATGAGGCAATCCACCACATTGCACGCTTACCCATGAATTTGACTTATATTATTTATGAATTGGGCACAACCAGGTTTACAGAAACACACTGAAATTCAAACTGAATTTCGACACTTATTAGTGAAATGACATGGGGTTAGTCATTTGTAAACCTCATGGTATTAATCACAGCTAATATTCTGTATCTTATGCTTTTTTTCTCCAATGCTTGGTTGACATTCATTACGATTTTCATATAGGGTTTAGTTTTTTTTTCTTTGGAGGGGGAGTACCATATTTAAACTGTATAAACCCTGGCTTCAGATTGCTTGCTGAAGCTGCAACTCATAAAGACTTTACCAAATTGTGGATCAGTTTCCGTGCCATGATGATGAATGACACTAGCTATCTATTTTATTTTCAGTTTGAGTTCCTGGTTTCCCACAGTAGCCCATTTTAGATGTGGTTCTTTGTTGGTTTATTACAGTATTTTAGATAGATATGAATTTAATCTTAACTGTAAATATTTATCTATGAATTTTTTTATTGTTGCATAGAAATTAGTTGGAGACCAGGAGATTAGGCTGTTTAAAGTGGAGTGATGAGGTCCTTAGGAAATCATGAATTATGAGGACGGAAATGAATTTTTCAACGTTTCTGATGCTTCAGATGAGACATTGAAATACCTGACAAAACTGATGTACACATCTCACACCAGACTTTGCCAGGCCTCGAGGGGAAGAGCCTGCAAACTGCAGGAGTGTCTTGTGATTACACTTGCTTTGCATGTTCAATGGCAAGCCAGCTTTCAGCTCACTTGGTAGTGTCAGCTGACTTTTCCTAAGAACAACTGTCAGGAAGACCAGATGTCAGTTTTTGCATCTGTGCAGTAGGTAACTAGTTTTTTTTTTGTTATTGGGAGATTAGTGATTCTTATCTCTAGTTTCATTTTATTACCAAATTTAAAAAGGATATGGTAAACTGTTTACAAGGGAGTAAGAAGAGAAAGAGAAAAATTCCAGCAAATTGTTTTTCCCCAATAAGTTAAGTTGTCTGGAAAAAATTGTGTTCTGGGAAGTCAATATTTCTGTCTGCTTTTTCAATTTTTTCTTTCACTTGCACTGCTTTTGACATATTTTTTCCAACATCAAAATGAAAGAAGTATTTGTGTGGCCAATCTTTCACAATAAAGAGGTAACTTTTCAGAGAAAAGGTAATGCATAAATTCAATGTTTTTATATGTTTCTTATATTTTTGGAGGACCTTTTAAGTTAAAAACATAATAATAGGTGGCATCATTATTATAACTCTTTTACACACATTATCTAAATGAACCATATATTTAATCTTTCCTACACAGTAGATATTACTTTTTACTCATACAAGATCACTCAGAAAGGGACCATTTTTGCTTATTTTCATGATATATTATTATATTTATTTTTCTTCTATGACAATCTATCAACTTTGTCATAAGTTTCTATAAGTAAATGTCATAAATGTTCAACATATTAATATTAATCAACATTGAAAAACTATTTAAATAATTTCCAGGTTGAAGCTCTAAAGTTATAAATATCTCATAGACAATTATGAGGGCAATGACTTTTGATTGTACAAGATTTGGATAATTCTGATTTTTCTGGAGTAGCTTAATATTACTCTGATTTCCTCACTGCTCTCAGTTTTCTTAGAGAGACCACAGCAGAGTTAAGGTTTCTCTTCTGGGTAAGTATCATTTCCTAGTATCTTGTCAAATTCCATTCAAGTTATATCTTGTCTATGACACCACTCCTAAATATCACTCTGGGGACTTACTTGTTGGTCTCAGTCAGTCTAAAACTCAAGTTTTCTCTGTGTTATTATGTGTTAAAGTCTCCCATTTAGATATTAAATGCACATTACAGGCCTGGGTGAGGTAATCATGCAGTTCCTCATATTGAACCAATAAAGACTAACCGGGAAATCAAATGTGTCCATAGGACAGTTTCTCTGTTGGTTTGACTAATGATCGCTTCTCCAAGTTCTCCCACAGTGCACTGACAATAAACATTTTATAATACACAAAGACCAGTAGCTATCATCTTCAAAGCAAGGCACAGACTACTTATGAAATTAAACATTAATAAGAATTCTGTCAGGTAATGTATTTCATACACTAAAATTACAGAACAGACAAAAATTTAAATGAATTTTTTTGTTTCTTGCAAAACTTGGAAAGAACACTAATGGAATTCTAGAAAAGCATAGGAAGAGCATGAGATGGGCAAAGGGTATAGCCATATCAACCAAGTGGCAAAGGGTATAGCCATATCAACCAAGT